>OZ023214.1:42403997-42578158 GCA_963995525.1 Escarpia spicata
TCACTCACTCACTCACTCACTCACTCACTCACTCACTCACTCACTCACTCACTCACTCACTCACACACTCACTCACTCACTCTCTCACTAACTCACACACATACACACACACATACACACCAAACACCATACACACTCACTTACTCATGCACTCACTCACTCACTCACTCACTCACTCACTCACTCACTCACTCACTCACTCACTCACTCACTCACTCACTCACTCACTCACTCACTCACTCACTCACTCACTCACTCACTCACTCACTCACTCACTCACTCACTCACTCACTCACTCACTCACTCACTCACTCACTCACTCACTCACTCACTCACTCACTCACTCACTCACTCACTCACTCACTCACTCACTCACTCACTCACTCACTCACTCACTCACTCACTCACTCACTCACTCACTCACTCACTCACTCACTCACTCACTCACTCACTCAATATTTCTGTAACAGTTACAGACAGTTCTAAAAGGATGACAAGAAGTTGGGCGAAAACATCACTGATGTGGAAGGATCACTTAGAATAGTCACTTACGGTTGCATAACTTTGTGTCGAGGTAGAAACCTTCCTTGCAACCATCAGTGGCACACGCGGTCGCACTCTCGCACGTTTTGCAGTTAACCGGACATTCTGAAAAAATTAGTTACGCCACGAGGCTTAATATGCATATATGCTACAAATCATAATGGTAAAGCTTCAGATTACAAACCATAACATTTATTCCCAAAAGGTCATTTAATAATGTCTTGTTAAATCGCAGACAATACGAGTTTTTGTTATACGTTTAGTAGGCCTATCATGTTATTCAGTTTTGTGTTCAATATGCCTTCGGGTTCTCAATAACATGACAGAGGAAACCACCGGTGGCGAGAAAAGACTCCACAAATCCTCCCCGTATTCGAGACAGCGCGGCACCACGGGACATCTGCTGAAACCTGCTGAAACGTGAAATTTCCGGCAAAAAATCTCCAATAGCATCCCCCGTCTTCGATTCTTCGAGACAGCGAACCAGTGAAGCTCCGGTAAAAAATTTCCAACAGCACCTCCACCCCCTCCTCCGTTGTCAAGATAAGAAACAACGCGAGGAAACAGCGCATCACGGGAAGCGTGTCGAATCGCTAATTAATCTCCCGGACTTTAACAAAACAAGTTGGCAGGTATAGGTCTTAGACGTAGGCCCTACTGGTGGCGGTGTCGCTGGCCGAGCACGTTATCAAGCAACTGGAACATCTCGAAATGCTTTATTGTTCACTTCACCCCCCCCCCCCCCCCCCCCCCCCCCCCGACAAACCTGCTACCTCCAACACCAACTCATCACACATGATTCATATTTATCTGTGCTACAATCACTGCGCAAATGCCATTCGTTCGCGTGATTCCGCTAACGCCAATTGTCAGAATAATATAGCTAATTCAGTTTAATAAACAGGGCAAAGTGGGCTGAAAAAAAACAGGGCAAAGTGGGCTGAATGAACAGGGAAAAGTGGGCTGAATGAACAAGGCTAAATGGGGTGATTGAAGATGTTTGTATATTTAGTAGCAACAAAACGGTTGAAATCCTGGTCTTCAAAGATCAGTCGCGTATATATGTACTTTGTTACTACCTCAAAAGTACACATACTTAAGGCCAAATTGGGTACTTACTTCTAGTTGAACAAGTGGTACCATCAGAAAAATAACCGTTTAAACAATTGGAACAACCGGCGTGTGTGCATACTTTGCAGTTCGTTGTACACTCTGAGACAAAGACGTTTGCGTGCCTTATGGTTATTATATCATACAAATCATAATGGTTATACTTCTGTATACCGGTGGTTGTAAAACCAAATTAAACGATATTACTGATCATTTTAAGGAGAAACATATAATGCATACACAATTGTTATTTCCAAAATCATACAACAATAACATGTGTCTTCGGTACCATTTTAATATCATGGTATTATTTATTTGCGTGCCCAATTCTTTCACTCAATATATATGATCGACATTAATCCTTGCTACAGTTATTGTGCGAAAATTATTCTTAACTCCGTCATCTCGATTGATATGGTACCCCTGTGTTACTGCGTTCCATCGAGGTCGGTATTCTGGAACAGCGACAGCACCAGTTAAAATGGCGACTGTACGGAGGGAACAGCGACAGTTACCCACGACATACAACACCAGCCTTCAGGAAAACCTTGCCGTGATGGTGTACAATAAGGAATTCACTACGGCCTCACCTCATGAAACGAAGAGGTGGCCCAGGGGACGGTCGCCACAGCATGCGACTGAGTTATAAGTTCGACCGAAACAGACTCCAGATCGTCCTCACTATTTCTAGATGGATGACAAGAAGTTGGACGAAAACGTCCGATGTAGAAAGACCACTTAGAATAGTCACTTACTTTTGCATAAAGTTGCGTCCATGTAGAAACCTTCCATGCAACCATCAGTGGCACATTCGGTCTCACTGTTGCACGTTTTGCAGTTATCCTTACATTCTGAAATATAAGTTACGCCACGAGGTTTAGTAGGCATAAATGCTACAAATCATAATAGTCAATGGTCAGGTGGGAGACGTTTTGTAAGTAACAATGTTACAGTAATCGAGTTTAGCTTTGATTTTAACTAGAACCTGTAATATTGCTCAGGCGATGTGTTTACGTCGTAATTTGACGTAAAGCAGTTTGTGCTTCAATCGGGGATACAACAGCCACGTGAGATATATACAACGTACGATCTCGTTAGAACTGTTCTGTTTTCCTAGACAGTTGATGCGGTGGGGAAATTGTTGCAGGTAATTATTTTCACGGTAAACGTGCGTTTTATCAGCCTTACGTAAAGTCGTCTTGTCACCCAGGCCGTATTACAGGTGTCCAGCTTTATCTACCGCTAAAACGATTACTGTAAAATGGTTACTTACAAAACTCCCCCCATCGCTTTAGTTTAATTTTATCAGTCAGAAACCAGAATTAGTAGCAGTCTTTATATGTCATTCATGTGATTACACTCCAACAACAAAAAAACATCCTATTCGCTAAGCAGGCGCCGAGTTATACTTCCTGCCGCCAGTCGGCTCCACTCGCGCGGAATCTCGCCACGCGTCATGACACTTACATGCCTCATTGGGACATCTCGAAACGCTTTATTGTTCATTCTACCTTCCGACAAAACACCAACTCAACATATAATTATTCATATTTATCCACGCAGCAGGTACTGCACAAAAGCCATTCGTTCGCATGATTCCACTAAAGCCAATTGTCGAAAAGTATTCTTTTAAAGTTGCATATATAGCATTAGAGTATCTGTCATAACCTAACACCATTCGAAATCTATTGTTGTAAGAGACATACAATTTCCTGATAGCATAGTTATGAAAATTCCGCCATAGATGGGCAGTATACATAGGTGAGCAAAAAGTAGTAAACAATGTCTTCTTTACATCATTTGAACACATATGAAATTTTCTTATGATCATGTTGCCTTGTGCATACAACTGGCGACATTGTCTAGATATATCATTGTCATCTAGCATACTATTGGAAATGATATGACCCAAATATTTTACTGATTCTACCTCACATAGTTTGTCGTTACACACAAACACCGTTTTGAAAATGATACGCTGGCAAGACGAGTGTTTGTTATACGTTTAACATCATGTTATTCAGTTTTATGTTTAATATGCCTTCGGATTCACAATAGCCTGACAGAGGACGCTACGGGTGGCAAAAAAAGATCCAACAAATCCTCCTTGTATTCGAGACAGCGCGACATCACGGGACATCTGCTGCGACCTACTGAACCGTGGAATTTCCTGCGAACACTCGCGATTCATATTTATCTGTGCTACAATCACTGCGCAAATGCCATTCGTTCGCGTGATTCCGCTAATGCCAATTGTCTGAATATTATTAATTCAGTTGAATGAATATGTCAAAGTGGTTTGAATGAACAGGGCAAAGTGGGGTGAATGATAATGTTAGTGTTTTTAGTAGCAACAAAAAGAATAAAATCCGGGTCATGCTTCAGATTACAAACCATAACGTTCTTTCCCCAAAGAAGGTCATTCGGTAATGTCCTATTAAATCACGACATACAACACCAGCCTTCAGGAAAAACTTGCCTCGATGGTGTACGATAATGAACTCACTACGGCCTCACCTCATGAAACCGAGAGGTGGCTCAGGGGCCGGTCGCCACAGCGTGCGACTGAGTTATAAGTTCGACCGAAACAGACTCCAGATCGTCCTCACTATTTCTAGATGGATGACAAAAAGTTGGACGAAAACGTCCGATGTAGAAAGACCACTTAGAATAGTCACTTACTTTTGCATAAAGTTGCGTCCATGTAGAAACCTTCCATGCAACCATCAGTGGCACATTCGGTCTCATTGTTGCACGTTTTGCAGTTATCCTTACATTCTGAAATATAAGTTACGCCACGAGGTTTAGTAGGCATAAATGCTACAAATCATAATAGTCAATGGTCAGGTGGGAGACGTTTTGTAAGTAACAATGTTACAGTAATCGAGTTTAGCTTTGATTTTAACTAGAACCTGTAATATTTCTCAGGCGATGTGTTTACGTCGTAATTTGACGTAAAGCAGTTTGTGCTTCAATCGGGGATACAACAGCCACGTGAGATATATACAACGTACGATCTCGTTAGAACTGTTCTGTTTTCCTAGGCAGTTGATGCGGTGGGGAAATTGTTGCAGGTAATTATTTTCACGGTAAACGTGCGTTTTATCAGCCTTACGTAAAGTCGTCTTGTCACCCAGGCCGTATTACAGGTGTCCAGCTTTATCTACCGCTAAAACGATTACTGTAAAATGGTTACTTACAAAACTCCCCCCATCGCTTTAGTTTAATTTTATCAGTCAGAAACCAGAATTAGTAGCAGTCTTTATATGTCATTCATGTGATTACACTCCAACAACAAAAAAAACATCCTATTCGCTAAGCAGGCGCCGAGTTATACTTCCTGCCGCCAGTCGGCTCCACTCGCGCGGAATCTCGCCAAGTATCATGACACTTACATGCCTCATTGGGACATCTCGAAACGCTTTATTGTTCATTCTACCTTCCGACAAAACACCAACTCAACATATAATTATTCATATTTAACCACGCAGCAGGTACTGCACAAAAGCCATTCGTTCGCATGATTCCACTAAAGCCAATTGTCGAAAAGTATTCTTTTAAAGTTGCATAGATAGCACTAGAGTATCTGTCATAACCTAACACCATTCGAAATCTATTGTTGTAAGAGACATACAATTTCCTGATAGCATAGTTATGAAAATTCCGCCATAGATGGGCAGTATACATAGGTGAGCAAAAAGTAGTAAACAATGTCTTCTTTACATCATTTGAACACATATGAAATTTTCTTATGATCATGTTGCCTTGTGCATACAACTGGCGACATTGCCTAGATATATCATTGTCATCTAGCATACTATTGGAAATGATATGACCCAAATATTTTACTGATTCTACCTCACATAGTTTGTCGTTACACACAAACACCGTTTTGAAAATGATACGATGGCAAGACGAGTGTTTGTTATACGTTTAACATCATGTTATTCAGTTTTATGTTTAATATGCCTTCGGATTCACAATAGCCTGACAGAGGACGCTACGGGTGGCAAAAAAGATCCAACAAATCCTCCTCGTATTCGAGACAGCGCGACATCACGGGACATCTGCTGCGACCTACTGAACCGTGGAATTTCCTGCGAACACTCGCGATTCATATTTATCTGTACTACAATCACTGCGCAAATGCCATTCGTTCGCGTGATTCCGCTAATGCCAATTGTCAGAATATTATTAATTCAGTTGAATTAATATGTCAAAGTGGTTTGAATGAACAGGGCAAAGTGGGGTGAATGATAATGTTAGTGTTTTTAGTAGCAACAAAAAGAATAAAATCCGGGTCATGCTTCAGATTACAAACCATAACGTTCTTTCCCCAAAGAAGGTCATTCGGTAATGTCCTATTAAATCACGACATACAACACCAGCCTTCAGGAAAAACTTGCCTCGATGGTGTACGATAATGAACTCACTACGGCCTCACCTCATGAAACCGAGAGGTGGCTCAGGGGCCGGTCGCCACAGCGTGCGACTGAGTTATAAGTTCGACCGAAACAGACTCCAGATCGTCCTCACTATTTCTAGATGGATGACAAAAAGTTGGACGAAAACGTCCGATGTAGAAAGACCACTTAGAATAGTCACTTACTTTTGCATAAAGTTGCGTCCATGTAGAAACCTTCCATGCAACCATCAGTGGCACATTCGGTCTCATTGTTGCACGTTTTGCAGTTATCCTTACATTCTGAAATATAAGTTACGCCACGAGGTTTAGTAGGCATAAATGCTACAAATCATAATAGTCAATGGTCAGGTGGGAGACGTTTTGTAAGTAACAATGTTACAGTAATCGAGTTTAGCTTTGATTTTAACTAGAACCTGTAATATTTCTCAGGCGATGTGTTTACGTCGTAATTTGACGTAAAGCAGTTTGTGCTTCAATCGGGGATACAACAGCCACGTGAGATATATACAACGTACGATCTCGTTAGAACTGTTCTGTTTTCCTAGGCAGTTGATGCGGTGGGGAAATTGTTGCAGGTAATTATTTTCACGGTAAACGTGCGTTTTATCAGCCTTACGTAAAGTCGTCTTGTCACCCAGGCCGTATTACAGGTGTCCAGCTTTATCTACCGCTAAAACGATTACTGTAAAATGGTTACTTACAAAACTCCCCCCATCGCCTTAGTTTAATTTTATCAGTCAGAAACCAGAATTAGTATCAGTCTTTATATGTCATTCATGTGATTACACTCCAAAACAAAAAAACATCCTATTCGCTAAGCAGGCGCCGAGTTATACTTCCTGCCGCCAGTCGGCTCCACTCGCGCGGAATCTCGCCAAGTATCATGACACTTACATGCCTCATTGGGACATCTCGAAACGCTTTATTGTTCATTCTACCTTCCGACAAAACACCAACTCAACATATAATGATTCATATTTATCCACGCAGCAGGTACTGCACAAAAGCCATTCGTTCGCATGATTCCACTAAAGCCAATTGTCGAAAAGTATGCTTTTAAAGTTGCATAGATAGCACTAGAGTATCTGTCATAACCTAACACCATTCGAAATCTATTGTTGTAAGAGACATACAATTTCCTGATAGCATAGTTATGAAAATTCCGCCATAGATGGGCAGTATACATAGGTGAGCAAAAAGTAGTAAACAATGTCTTCTTTACATCATTTGAACACATATGAAATTTTCTTATGATCATGTTGCCTTGTGCATACAACTGGCGACATTGCCTAGATATATCATTGTCATCTAGCATACTATTGGAAATGATATGACCCAAATATTTTACTGATTCTACCTCACATAGTTTGTCGTTACACACAAACACCGTTTTGAAAATGATACGCTGGCAAGACGAGTGTTTGTTATACGTTTAACATCATGTTATTCAGTTTTATGTTTAATATGCCTTCGGATTCACAATAGCCTGACAGAGGACGCTACGGGTGGCAAAAAAAGATCCAACAAATCCTCCTTGTATTCGAGACAGCGCGACATCACGGGACATCTGCTGCGACCTACTGAACCGTGGAATTTCCTGCGAACACTCACGATTCATATTTATCTGTGCTACAATCACTGCGCAAATGCCATTCGTTCGCGTGATTCCGCTAATGCCAATTGTCAGAATATTATTAATTCAGTTGAATGAATATGTCAAAGTGTTTTGAATGAACAGGGCAAAGTGGGGTGAATGATAATGTTAGTGTTTTTAGTAGCAACAAAAAGAATAAAATCCGGGTCATGCTTCAGATTACAAACCATAACGTTCTTTCCCCAAAGAAGGTCATTCGGTAATGTCCTGTTAAATCACGACATACAACACCAGCCTTCAGGAAAAACTTGCCTCGATGGTGTACAATAATGAACTCACTCCGGCCTCACCTCATGAAACCGAGAGGTGACCCAGGGGCCGGTCGCCACAGCGTGCGACTGAGTTATAAGTTCGACCGAAACAGACTCCAGATCGTCCTCACTATTTCTAGATGGATGACAAGAAGTTGGACGAAAACGTCCGATGTAGAAAGACCACTTAGAATAGTCACTTACTTTTGCATAAAGTTGCGTCCATGTAGAAACCTTCCATGCAACCATCAGTGGCACATTCGGTCTCATTGTTGCACGTTTTGCAGTTATCCTTACATTCTGAAATATAAGTTACGCCACGAGGTTTAGTAGGCATAAATGCTACAAATCATAATAGTCAATGGTCAGGTGGGAGACGTTTTGTAAGTAACAATGTTACAGTAATCGAGTTTAGCTTTGATTTTAACTAGAACCTGTAATATTTCTCAGGCGATGTGTTTACGTCGTAATTTGACGTAAAGCAGTTTGTGCTTCAATCGCGGATACAACAGCCACGTGAGATATATACAACGTACGATCTCGTTAGAACTGTTCTGTTTTCCTAGGCAGTTGATGCGGTGGGGAAATTGTTGTAGGTAATTATTTTCACGGTAAACGTGCGTTTGATCAGCCTTACGTAAAGTCGTCTTGTCACCCAGGCCGTATTACAGGTGTCCAGCTTTATCTACCGCTAAAACGATTACTGTAAAATGGTTACTTACAAAACTCCCCCCATCGCCTTAGTTTAATTTTATCAGTCAGAAACCAGAATTAGTATCAGTCTTTATATGTCATTCATGTGATTACACTCAAAAACAAAAAAACGTCCTATTCGCTAAGCAGGCGCCGAGTTATACTTCCTGCCGCCAGTCGGCTCCACTCGCGCGGAATCTCGCCACGTATCATGACACTTACATGCGTCATTGGGACATCTCGAAACGCTTTATTGCTCACTCTACCCTCCGACAAAACACCAACTCAACATATAATGATTCATATTTAACCACGCAGCAGGTACTGCACAAAAGCCATTCGTTCGCATGATTCCACTAAAGCCAATTGTCGAAAAGTATTCTTTTAAAGTTGCATTCTGAGTTTTTTTTAAATTACAATTTTTAACGCATTTTAGGAAAGTCAGTGTATACCATGATCATATTTGTGTATGAGTATTCTTGTGTCACTTTGTGTGAATTGATAGTTTATTTTCCTAAATGATGCATTTGCTCACAAACAATGAAGATGAGGTTTCTCAAGATGTCGGTCTATTTTTACCTTCCGATCGAACTCTCCTGCGAACGACATTATAAACGATGTATCGCACGTGATGCGAACAGTAAACATGCAGACAGGGTAAACAAATGAGGCATGTGGACGATAAAGTCTGATTTTGATTAAATAGAAACACTGACGTGTAGCTAAATGCACACATAGTTAGTTAACAAATACATTGGCGTGCTTGTTTTGTCAATCGCTGTTAAAATAAAGTTATTTGCCTAACGACAATCGAATCATTCGTAGCCACTGGCGCTGGCCACTGGCACTGCCGGGCCGGGAATGGAATGGATGCAGTCAGGGAGCACACTAACCAAAACATTTGAGATTATGTCTTACAGTTACAACGACATGTGCTAATTACTTATTTAGACATTATATATACATGCATTGAACATAATTTGAACCGGTTCCAGTTGTTAGTATTAGTGGTGTGACAAGTTCATCGTTCGTCCTGCTATTGTTTGGGTTATGTGTCCTGAATTCGTGCATCGTCCTGTTCAGACAGTTCAGTGCCCCGTAGCCTTTTGTGTCATTTGTTATCTTCTGTTTGACTGCATCGATGGTGTCATCCCGCTAGCCCCCGTGTATCTAGCCCCCTTCCCAGTAGCCCCCCGAGGTGTGAGGGATAAGTGCCAGTAGAATAGATATTCCTTGGTCCAATCATCCCCCGAAGGAATGCATTGTTTCTTAAATTTAGTTTAGCTCTTTCTGTAAATAATTTATACTCTTTCCGACGTATGAAATATAATCAACATTAGGAAAATATTCATGGTTTGGAACATGGGTAGCAAATCTAATATTTATCGGGTATGTAAACATTTTGTTTCCAGAACATATATCAGGGGTGGATGTGGTACGAGAAGAAAAAAGAACAGAACAAAGTGGAAACGTTCACTGAATAACGTGCATAGATTTTGCATGTTACAGTTGATCAATACAGACATATAAATGTAAGAGGCTGACCAACTTGAATGTCCAGGACCAAAGTGTATTGCATAACACAACCATTTATAGAGCCGACATATGCGTTGTAGATGGAAATATTAACAATAAGACATTGCCACAATGCAGTTAATCTTGTGACTTGGAATACAGGATTTGGGTAGGAGATTAATCATTCCAGACAGAATCATTGCTTAGGAACCTTCAGCATATACCCACTACACTGGATTTATGACCAGTTATCTTGCATGAGTTTCACTCATATTTGTCTGTAGTAGTAATCATATAATATTTAGTAGTATCTACTAACTACACTGTTTATGGATAGAACATATTTTTCGTTGTAAATTTCATTACTATATAAGAATGAAACACAAAAGCAGTGTCGCTGTCACTTTAACTTTTTGAATTACAATCAATGTAATTAAGCCATACTGCATTACTGTTGCTTGGTGGACAGTTGATTATTGGCACAAGCACAAATACAGCAGGATGTTTTTCACACCTCTGTTGTTTAAGCCTATTAATATGTGGACAACCACTAAATCCATACAGGCTTGTGTGAAAAGGATAGTTGGCATGAAATCCAACTTCAATGAACTATTGAATCCCTTTAATTATGCAGCTGTCACACTGTCCCAATGTCTGCTAGTGCTGTGTAAACTCTCATAACCTCTAGGGTGAAACCGACTGAGGGCCACGATTCACAGAAGAGCAATCATAAAATCTGGTGAAGCTAGTGGAATATTCTTTTCCTTGTTAATAATTAAATAACCATACCGCAAATGAGCGCAACTCAAATTTAACTTTGAAATGTCCAATATAAATATAAAAGTGATAGGTCAATTACTGACAGATTTTAGCTCGATAACTAAAAAAAACCGGAACAGTGTTGGTAATTTGCTAGAGTTGCAATTGGCGTCGATTTCGACACTCAAGAGAAACCCAACTATTATTATTATTAAACCTGCTGATAAAGATTCGGCCACAGTAATCCTGTCTAAAGAAAATTATGTCGCAGAGGCGAATCGACAGCTTGCGAACAAAAAACATTATGCTAAACTAG
Organism: Escarpia spicata; assembly: GCA_963995525.1. NCBI lineage: Eukaryota > Metazoa > Annelida > Polychaeta > Sabellida > Siboglinidae > Escarpia > Escarpia spicata. Next base: position 42,415,265 of record OZ023214.1, read on the forward strand.
ACACACTGGTCTATCCACAAGCCGCAGTCCGCATTTCGGCAACACTAGACAGATTACGACAAACAGGTTACATATCCAAGAAGCAACGAGATTATTTAGAGCCACCGGATACACCTCGACCACGTCTGCTCTATCTATTACCCAAGATTCATAAGGCTAAAGATAAATGGCGTCAGCCCCAAATAGACGACCGATCATATCCGATTGCAGCAGCGAATCATATAAAATAGCTGAGTATATTGACTATGTTTTAGCCCCATTGGCAGTAACACATGCTTCATATGTTAAAAACACTACAGACGTCATTGATAAAGTGACTAAAATCGAAATTCCCAGTGATGCGCTACTGTTCTCCATGGATGTAGAAAGCCTGTACACCAATATTGACAATAGACAGGCTTTTTTACGAAACCCGGATTTTGACCGCCCAGACGCAGAAATTTTAGAAATATTTAAAATGTCCTTAGAACACAACGACTTTTTATTCGGATCACACTGGTACCTTCAAAATTTCGGCATTGCAATGGGGAAACGATTTGCCCAGTACAACTATGCCAATCTTTTTATGGCTGGATGAGAGAAACAAGCACTACGGAAATGCAACAAATTATCATTAATCTGTTATGCTGGAAATAGAACTTGAGTTGAGAAGTTATAGTTGATATAAAAGCCAATGCCAAGGGTGTGGTGATTGCACCACAAATGTAATCAGTTATGATTACTGTTGACATGTATGATAACTTAGAATATGAATGTAATCAATTATGATTTATATATTTCTGGGAAGTAAACATTATTACAATTATATGATAATGATACAGACGCCCCAAACTGTCAACAAAACGACACGTCACCCGCTCAACAGCGTGATTCCTTTAATTCTCCCGTCCAACCAATCAGCGAATTAAAAACCGCGGGTCCCGCGGATATAACTGTTCGTTTTTTGCGCCGTGTTATCTTAAAATGGCATAATATGTGAAAAAAGGTTTATTCGTAATTAAGGTAAGTGATGTATAGTGTATGGGACATGTTGATTCACTGGAAATTTGTATTTTAAACATGGACGAATTCAGAATGCAACTTTAAGAAAGTAAGTAGTTTGCCCTGTTCGCCCATTTGAGTGAATGTGGCAAACTGGGATGAATGAAGATATTAGTGTTTTAGCAGCAACAAAAAGATCAAACCTGAGTCTTCTCGATTGATATGATATGAACAAGTATAATAGGGACAATGGGTATTTTAGTGTTTTCTCATATCCAACTTGCCCTGTTCTTTTATTAATACAGTGTATAACGTGTTTCCCTAAGTTGTAGCAACTTGTTTCCCAATCAGCAATGGGTAATCAGTAGCGTGAGCTCAGATTTTGACAAAGATCGCTCGCGTATGTTACAACCTCAAAATACACATTCTTAATACGTAATTTGGGCCCTACGCGTACTTACTTTTAATTGAACACTTGTTGTCTTTAAGGAAATAACCGTCGGTACAAGTGGAACAACCGGTCTGTGTGCATTTCTTGCAGTTCGGTGTACACGCTGAAACAAAGACGTTATGGTTATTATATCCTACAATCTGTAATGGTAATATTTCTGTGTATCGGTGTTTGAAGAATTTAATGAAACGATACTAATTACTGCCCATTTAAAAAAGAAATGTTGCAAGATATTATAATTATAATTTACCTCAAAGAAAGCTTTCCGAAAAGTCTTGTTAATGCTTACGCAATCATTACTTTATAATCATATTAAAACAAAATAATTATGTGTTTTTGCTACAATTTTAATATTATGTTAATATTTTATTTTACGTGCAAAATTCACTCATCATATATAATAAATATTAATTCACGCTACAGTTATCGTGCGAAAGCTATTATTAACACCGTCTTCTCGACACATATGGTACTACTGTGTGACTACATCCCGCCGAGGTCGATATTTTGGAACAACGACAACACCAATTAAAATGACGACGCTGCGGATGATCCCTGCCGAAAGCTATACTTAACATGTAACCGTAACTTGAGTTTAACATGTCTCACAGGTAGCCGTAATACAGTTTCAGCTGTACGATTGAGGAGATGAGAAAACAATAAGCGGACCCAAAGGGCTGGGAACAGGAATTTGACGTGCCCGCAGACCTTTTATAATGGGCCCATGCGACCGTGCCTCCCAAGACCCTTTCAAATGTACCCCCATCAGGTTATAATATGTTGAAGACACGGCGACGCGGTGGCTAAAAAAATAATTTGAGCAGCACCCCTCCCCCTCCCGTCTTCCAATGGTAACAGTTGAGCCAGGCGGGAGAAGAGCTGAAGATAGGGCCGCGCAACGACAAAAACATTTCTACAGCACCCCCGCCATCTTCCGTTGTCATCAGTCCAGCCGAGACAGCGGATGAAGTTACGGCTGCGCGGCAGCGACCACATTTTTACTACACCATTTGGTTCGGCCGCCAGTGCAGGTTTTGTGCATCCCAGATTTGGATCCGCTAGGATCCGCCATTGGAAACTGTCCATTAAGCGCAGTGGTTTCTTGGTCTTAGATCACGTGAGAGTATCACAATGTTCATATATGTCAGAATGCCACACATGGTTATATATGAGAGAGTTTCTCACATGGTCGTATATGTGAGAGTTTGTCACATGGTCGCATATATTAGTGTCTGTCACAGGGTCGTATATGTGAATGTCTCTTACATGGTCGTATATGTGAGTGTCTCTCACATGGTCGTATATGTGAGAGTGTCACCCATGTTCGTATATATGAGTGTCTGTCACATGGTCGTATATGTGAATGTCTCTTACATGGTCGTATATGTGAGGGTTTCTTACATAGTCGTATATGTGAGAGTGTCACACATAGACAATTGATGTTGTTACGGATAACAGAATGGACAAGATATGTTTACAAAGGTATTATCTTAACCTCATTCGAATTTCCGTTTGAACTAGATTAACCTGTCACAGGGATAAACAAAAAGGTTTTGGCACAGGGAATAGCGATTTCCATCGCGATTTCCATAGAACATTTATATTGCAATTATCGCTCAGTTTGTACTCGCGTGAACATGTCTTCCGGTAAGAAGTGCCAGCAGCTACGTAATATTCAACAGCTCATGAATTGCAGACTCCTCCCGTCAGCCCAGTACGTGCAGTGGGCCTCCGCAATCCGCATACACTAGAACATTGTCATGGATCCAGTGGGTGCGGTTTGCTTATTTCACAATCACAATTACGTGACCTTCAGCAATCTTTATATTTGGGGCACCGGACACGACGGACACGGAAGGAACATGTACAGGAAACTACTGACGCAATTCCGTGACTGTGTCCAGGGCGAAGGAAGGATGGACAAGCTTTCGCGGAAAAACTCAACCACCCAATCGACAAAACCTTCGACGAGAGACAGCATTGACGAGAACAATACAACTACGGACGGTGAGCACTCAGACTGCGAAACAGAGACAACACCTTTGCCAAGCAGTTCTACGCCCACGACAACAAAGCCACCACGCAAACAGCCAAGGAAGTAGGTAATTATTAGCTCGTCGATTACACTACCAACGGAACGAAGCAGAGGTATGGCTATAACCCCTCTCACATCGGCACACAAGTCCACTGGCTTCACGCAAGCACCGCTCTACTCGACTGTCGTATCCACTCCATCCATTTCATATCTCTCCTTGTCCACGGCTAATACATCAGGGACAAAACCTTCTCCTACTTCGACTGCAGGTCGTAAGCGGCAGACCACTTCTCTATCACCGGGACCACCGCAGTTGTGTTCTACCATCACTACGCCCCCTTTAGGAGCTGCTATCGCCACACCATCCCTGCATCAGGCCATACGTGAGCCTTCTAACGTCTCTGCTACCTCTTCTCCACCCCTTTCTCCCAACTCCTCCCCGCCACTACCGAGACAATCGTGTTCTCCGGAGCTTCCATCTCCCTCCAAGTCTCATTCTTTCCTACCTGTCTCCAGACCACGGGTAGACCGCAACATAATTCATAGACTACTCCCTTCGCCTACTCCTGCACAACGATTTTCTACTGTGCCCTCCACACATAGAAGCACAAAGTGCAAGGAATCCAACTGGAAGTTACCGATAATCACAAAACGTGTCATTATTCTGGGTGACTGGAACGTTTCTAGGATTACAGAATCGAAGGAACGAGACATTCAAGTGGACAGCTACCCTGGAGCCAAGTTAGGAATCTCGAACAGATGATGATGCACCCCGCAAAGACAGACAGCACACATCCAGAGATTGTGATCCTATCGGTGGGAATCAACGACAGAGCGAACAAACCAAGTTTGACGACCATCCATAATTTGCGAAGGATGGCGGCTCGAGCAGACAAGAGTTTTCCTCACTCAATTATCGCCATACCCGAAATAAACTTTTCTGACAAACTACCTCTGGTAGAACAAGAATACATTATGAGAACTTCGGAGAGCCTACTAGACATTAAGGGCATTGTTGTAATACCTAAATTAGAGGAGTCATCGTTCAATACAGACACATCAGACAACATTCATTGGACACCAGAAACAGCGAACAAAATGCTAACACTTTGGTTGTGCCATTTAAACTAAGAAACATTGAGGGCAACCATACCGCACAAAACAAGTCCAACGATCTGCGCAATCCCACGGTTATCAACTTAAGCCATCTAGTGTTATCTGAAACACAGGCGGAAATCCTAAATTTCGGATTACAATTGACACCAACACCACAGTCAAATGACGCAGAAGACACGCAGGCATCTATCAGGCGTTTTGCTAGACATATCCAACTACGATATTTTTCACGGAACGAAATCAACCAAATTAAAAGAGAAATTTACAACAAAATCAACCTGGAATCCGCCGTGCCGCAACGAGGACATTAACTCTAAATTGGAACAACTGACAGATTTTAGCTCGATAACTAAAAAACACCGGAACAATGTTGGTAATTTGCCATAGTCGCAATTGGCTTCGATTTCGACACTCAAGAGAAACCCATCTATTATTATTATTAAACCTGCTGATAAAGATTCGGCCACAGTAATCCTGTCTAAAGAAAATTATGTCGCAGAGGCGAATCGACAGCTTGCGAACAAAAAACATTATGCTAAACTAGATACACCGGTCTATCCACAAGCCGCAGTCCGCATTTCGGCAACACTAGACAGATTACGACAAACAGGTTACATATCCAAGAAGCAACGAGATTATTTAGAGCCACCGGATACACCTCGATCACGTCTGCTCTATCTATTACCCAAGATTCATAAGGCTAGAGATAAATGGCCTCAGCCCCAAATAGACGACCGATCATATCCGATTGCAGCAGCGAATCATATAAAATAGCTGAGTATATTGACTATGTTTTAGCCCCATTGGCAGTAACACATGCTTCGTATGTTAAAAACACTACAGACTTCATTGATAAAGTGACTAAAATCGAAATTCCTAGTGATGCGCTACTGTTCTCCATGGATGTAGAAAGCCTGTACATCAATATTGACAATATTTTGGGGACTGAAGCAGTAAGACAGGCTTTTTTTTACGAAACCCGGATTTTGACCGCCCAGACGCAGACATTTTAGAAATATTTAAAATGTCCTTAGAACACAACAACTTTTTATTCGGATCACACTGGTACCTTCAAAATTTCGGCACTGCAATGGGGAAACGATTTCCCCCGTACAACTATGCCAATCTTTTTATGGCTGAATGAGAGAAATAAGCACTACGGAAATGCAACAAATTATCATTAATCTATTTACGATATTTGGACGATATTTTCGGAATTTGGACACATGGGAATGATGAATTCCAAATATTCTTGGACATACTAAATAGCCATCAAAACTGCGTAAAATTAACGTCAGTTACGAGTAAACACTCAATAGATTTCGTGGACACTACGATATTTAAAGGCGAACGCTTTAATTCGACGGGGCATCTTGACAGCAAGGTTTACTTTAAACCAACAAATACACATAAAATACCGTAGACTCGTTTCATCCGAAACATACCTTCTCTGGTATCCTCAAGTCGCAACTGTTACGATTTCACAGGATTTGCAACAATAAATCAGACTTTGAGGAAGCCGTACAAACACTTTTTCATAGCCTGAGGCAAAGGAATTATTCATCGCTTTTTAAAGGCACAATAAAAGCACTACCCTAGCGGACATTAAAAATCATACCTGGAAAGAACAAGCCGTGAAATGTCTGGTGAAAAGGTGTCTAGCCTGTACGGTATTTATAGACTTCACACCTATTGACAACACAAGGAGGCCACCACAGGGCAAAATCAACAATTGCGGTACACCCAGCGTGGTGTACCTAATTACCTGCAACGCCTGCCCCGCAAGATACGTGGGTGAGACTGGCAATCAACTCCGAACACGTCTAAATAATCACAGATCGGACATACGACATCACAACGACACACAAGTGGCCAAGCATTTTAAAGGATCTGGTCACTCAATATCCGATTTACGAATCACAATCTTGGAATCTGGGCCATTCTCTGACGTCGCCTCGTTGGAAACCATTTACAGACGGAATTGTGAATCAAAATGGATTACAAGACTTAAAAATACGCAGTCAGGGGGATTGAATGTTAGAGAGGACGCTTTTGACATTGCACCTTTTGTGATTCGCTTCTCCCACCAGGGACTAACGATTGCTAAACTAGCTAAAGCAGAAATGTACACGCCGAGATTTATAACAGCATTCTCAAAGAACAAGAATCTGAAAGATATGTTGGTGGCCACCAAATTACAATGAACAATGGACTTTTGCAGGACAATGACCTTAGCGCTTAGGGCACTGTGAGACGTCGTAGTGTTAGTGCAATTGTGTACGACTTCACATGTTTCCGTCTCCTGTACAACTATGTTAGGCTAGATATATTTCATGCACAATTTAATAGCTTATTTTGTTTTACAGGTTTACCATCCGAAATCATTACTGAATACCCATGTATTAATTATTAATAACAAGGACACGTGTTTGTGGATGTGTGGGGTGGTCAGCAGGCCTGTAAACAGCAATTATAGTTGGCCAATGCTGAGCTAAATGACTGTATACAATGCTCGTTTCTACACCTGACAATTTATTTGTCCTTTGTCCTTTAGGTCTATCAATATTACTTCTATTGAATGCGAAAACAGGTAAATAGTCAAACTGGCGCTGAATTCAGATATTCTACTTGGTTTTGTAATCAAGGGATATAATCCGTAACTGTACATGACGTCTAGAAAATATTTGCTTTGCCAACAATGTTGATAGCAGTACTGGACGGTATAACATATGCTAGATCAAACACCTACATACAGTTATAGCTTCAGGAATGTTGCTTTTTGTCTTTATCAGAAAGAAAAACGCTTGAGGCTATAATTTCAAAACAATATATACGACGGATGTCGCTCCATGTGTCCGGCGTCCATTTTTGAAACACATTAGCTTTTTCAAGGAACCAGGTCACGACAATAAACAAGGTGTCGAATAATTAATCAGACTACACACCCAACGCAATTTGAGGGTGGATAATGTGTTGAACCATGTATATATTAATACGCTAACATAGAATCTTTGAAAAAAGTAAAAACATTCTCCGCGATCTACCCATCAACCACATATACCCACTCACCCATCAATCCACCCACCGACACACCCATCTACTCATCCACTCCTCACCTTCACACTTGGGCGTCTTCCCCAGTCCATATTTCGGACGACACTTTGTGCAGGTTGTTTTGGTAGAATCGGGTGTACACGCCACACAGTTGTTCTCGCACGCTGCAGCCGTACAAAAACGTAGAATGCATGTTTTAACATGAACGAAAAACTGACACTCGCGTGCATCTATACACTGCAACCTGGCTAACATATATTATGAACTTTCGCAAACTGAAGCAAAAGTCGCACACACTAGTGATTTGGCCTTTATCAGCGACCAGGGTGGACACACTGGCGACTGGACGTTTAGGCGGCGACCCGGGTGTGTACATTGGTGACAGGGCTTTTAGTCGGCGACCCGGGTGTGTACACTGGCGACTGGGCGCTTAGTCGGCCACCCGGGTGTGTGTTGGGAACCAAAACCGACCAAAAACAGCAACGGGGATTCTGATTGAGCGCACCCCCATTAATATTCAAAGACACGACACTCGTAAATAGTTACCCGCCAAACCGCGCGCCCGTTATTTATCAGTTACGTCGTCAGCCAATCGCAGTTACTCGCTTTCAGATTTAGGCATTTCGGGAGTTGGCGATAAATCCGTGTTTCGACAGGTCGATGCGGGGTACTGGTGTATTCAACTATGTAATATGGTTATGAACCAGTGGCATATTAAAGATCGTGGAGGGGGTGGTGTCATACGAACGCCAAGCTTAGTTACACATTAGCTTTCCATTTTTAAATGTAGTGGTACAAAAGGAGGTTACGTTGGAATCATTTAGAAAAAACATTACCAAAAGGGGCCTTGACGCAGTCACCCTAAATACGCAAGTGTTGTGTAGCATAGGTTACTTGAATGGTATTGAATGAATCTGAGATAAACCGGTCGGCAGGTCATCACTCACCAACGCAAAGCTCGCCTTTCTTCATAAATGTCGGTTTACACTCTTTGCATTCATTTCTGCTGTCGCATTTCTTACAGCCTTTGGAGCATACTGAAGCAACAAGGAGAAGGAAGTGTAGTTAGACTGCCGAGATGGAATGCCCGCATAACCGCATCTATAACTCACTAGCAAGTGCGTCCGTTTGCATATCTGACTGACTGTAGTTGAGCGAGCATGTGTGACAGTGTTCGAAATATACGCCGACCCGGTGGTCACTGACCACCAACATTGCCGTCGGGTCAGTGAATGTTTTGAGTTACTGGTTTGTGTAACCGCCTGCTTTTCCAGGGAAATTACAACGTTGAACATGTATACATCAGCTTATTCTCAAAATTGCTGCTGGAAGACGCTGTTTCCAGCACACACACGCACACGCACACGCACACGCACACACACACACACACACACGCACGCACAACAGGCAGTGCTATGAGTCGAGAACAAGTCGAGGTGACTTACTTTTGCAAATTCCCCCGTCCGCGTAGTAGCCATCTTTACAAATTTCACATTTCGGCTTATTGTCCACCTTCTTTACTGAACACTTGACACATTCGGGTGGGATCGCAACAACCGTACATGTCTTCACTCATCTCTGTCCAAGTTAACCATTAGTTCCGAACTTTATATTTAAATATATTTATATTTAAATATGTTTAGATTTAAATATGTTTAGATTTAAATATATTTAGATTTAAATATATATATATATATATATATATATGTGTGTGTGTGTGTGTGTGTGTGTGTGTGTGTGTGTGTGTGTGTGTGTGTGTGTGTGTGTGTGTGTGTGTGTGTGTGTGTATGTGTGTGTACATTCATATAGGACCCAGTGGGTCCAATGATACAGTCTACACTGTTCGGCGTCTCTCAAACGCACGACCGACAAGCAACTCCGGCCGCTGTAAGATCCAGTGGATTAGGCCTACACATAGAGACCACCACTCTGTGAGTCCACGACAGGTTACACATTTACCCCCTATGTGGGATCTTTTTCTTCCGCTGGCATAGCCACCAGGTAGAAGGGACCAATGCCTTTTAGTGTCTCTTTCAAAATACACAGGCAACGTGAGGTGAACAAAATTGCCTACGAAACGGTGACAGGTGGAATATAACCACTGTCTCCTCGATCGACAGTCTGGCGTTCTACCGCGCGACCACCGCTCCCCACTATATATATAACATTATATTTATATATAAATATATATATATTCACATATTACCATCAACATTATATCATATCATTTTGTTTCCATGTACAGTTCAAAATAATATCATATCACTACATACATTTAACTCTTTGTAAATTAACGAACTATAAACATAACCTGTACCACACAGTGGCGGGCAAGACTTAGATGCCTGATCCATTCTGTCTAAACCGAAACCCCTACCCGGATAGTGTTTCAAATGTGAAAAACCAACATACGTAAATAAAGCACACGAACGTGCTTTCGACTTATACAAAGAGAGATAGTCAAGCTTTAGACCGGTAGCCCAGAGCTTTTATGTATGTAAAACGAACCAAAGTGTTTGACCCCATGGACCTGAGGAATCGTTTTCCGACATGTCAAAATGAGTCTGGGTTGGATTGCTCCAGAAATCACCCCTTGAAGTGGGCAAACAAGTACATTTATTTATTTGAAAGACGTCAAGGCTAAAAACAGTTTCAAAAGTTCCCCTGGTGTTCCCCGATTACGGAATGACCAATTACAGCAACGTTTGGTGGTGGGTCCTCCCTGACAGTAAACCCCGAAATTGACAAAAACATAGTGAATACTCAGAAGCAGTAGCGTGCTTCCCGGCCGCTACTCACGCAGACACGTGCTGTCTTCCATAAGCTGGGACGCGACGTTGCACTTGGTGCACGCAAAGACGTCCTTCTCTCTATTGTGTTTGCATTCGTTGCAGCCATTTGGACAACCTGTCAACATCGTCGCAAAGTATGTCACCAACTGGACAAGCGACCCCAACGTAATTGTGGTGAGTTTGGTGTGTTGTCGACACACTTAGTGGCACTATCCTCTTGCCCATTCGCGATTGTTGTAATATAATTTGCAATGTTCATACTTTGAATTGTCACAATGAAATGTGTCAACGGTTACCGAAAGCAATGCATGTGTGTGTGTGTGTGTGTGTGTGTGTGTGTGTGTGTGTGTGTGTGTGTGTGTGTGTGTGTGTGTGTGTGTGTGTGTGTGTGTGTGTGTGTGTGTGTGTGTGTGTGTGTGTGTGTGTGTGTGTGTGTGTGTGTGTGTGTGTGTGTATTGTTCCGTATCGGTGTGCGGTGGTTTTGTTGTCATCGTATCGTATCGCGGGAATCATATCGCTACAGTGGCGTCTCATATCGAGTAAAGCATATTATATTAATGTAGGTGGACGCTAACCAGCCCATTCGGGTCGATCAAAATCATGCATTTGGTGGGGTTGCGGGTCGTTTGAACCAATACTCAACGCTAAGTTGTTTGAACTTTGCAAACGACGCAGCACAGCCTCTTGATTGTTATGTTGAAATATGGTGAAGTCTTGAACATAGAGAACATAGTTAGATCGGTTTTTGTAGTTTACTTTTAAAAATTAGTGTAGTTTCATGTAAATCCCCGGTGTGATTTGTTGAAATCGACTTATCTTAAAACAAAGAAGATCGGCTGTCGGTAATATGTGCTGAATATTGATTACATTTTAGCAACACCAATACAATGACGTTCTGTGTATATAGACTATCTACGTTTCACCGACGTTCAACCTTTCTTCAGGCCGGTACGTGACCATCGGGCATCTGGTATTGCTATTGTTTTGTTTAATTGTAGTACAACAACGACACAATTAGACCTTACAAGTTGACACAAGCAAATGGCGTGAAATCTCACGGCTGCGGGTTTCCACATTGGTTCCCGCCCTTAGCAAAGAATGCATTTGTGTGGATGGTTTTCTAGGGAATATTTGTACTGTTGAATTCTATAGAATCTGTTGTATTCCATTGTTCTCGATAACATTTATAGAATATTACATCTGATTTTAAGGATTTTTTTCACTAGAATATTTGGTATCGTGGAATTCTATAGAATCAAAAAGTAATATGTGGTTTTATATTGTTTACCATAACATATTTACTACGCGCTTTAGATTTCAATAATAATGCATAGATTTCTACACAAGTCTATATAAATTATTTGTATTGAACTATAGACATTTACTGATTTATTTTAAGTTTGTTTTGCCAATGGCAGATCCTTCCCTAGAGGCGGTACGCCGACTACACTGGGCATCTACCTGGACAGCGCGTAGGCACTCACAAGAAGTCGTCTTTTATAATCATTTGAACACGTATCGTGTAGTAACCACCCGAACACACCTTGTGTATTCACCATAACACAGGTTTTACACTCACTTTTACAAGTATTGTCAGACTTCTTCCGACCGAATGTGAGCTTACACTTGGTGCAAGTTGTCTTGCCACCTTTCTCCTCGCATGTTTCACAGTCTGCGGGACACGCTGCAAGAAAACAGGCTGCATGAATAAAAACATAAATCACAAATCGCTTATTAATCGGAGAATACTACCAAGACGGCGAACAGTTGCTAGCATAGGAACTACCGTACATTAGCTAAACAAATGTGTGCGTGTGTGCGCGTGTGCGCGTGTGCGCGTGTGCGCGTGTGGGCCAGTCGCCGAGGGCCAGTCGCCTCTTCCTCTTTTCGCTCGCATCGTTTGACCATTTGTCTCGGAGCTACCAATTGGAAATGGATTAAAACACGACGGTTTGTTATTTAGAGTTTACTTCGCTCAGTGGACAAACTGAGTGGTCATCCATTCTCCAGGTGGCGCCACTGTTCAGCTACGTTCGATTTATCTGAAAATTAAGATATGCTGCCGTAATTGGCGACAGCAGAAATCGAATGGTCATGGGAATGTCTACGGCTCTATCTCTCCATCTTTCATCCTCCCCCGATCTTCTCATAGCCCTCTTCAAGCAGTCCTCCCATCTCACTGTGGCTTTCCCTTTTCCTGTGTCCTTTTTTTTGTTCCGCCTCTGCTCTCTTTGTTATTTTTTCCTTGCCAAGTGGCCTGCCAATCACACCCGGCTTCTCAATAACCCTTCTGTTAGGCTGCATGGCATTCCAACCTCGTTTCTTAGGTCATTCGTCCCTGTTCTGTCTACCTTCGTTGTACTTGTTATTCTTCTGTCCAGTTGTTCTCATCAACTTACAGCTACTGTCAGTGCCACAGTTTCTTGACCTTACAGCCGTGATGCTGTAGCACGCGCTCTCATGTGTAAACTAGCATCACGTCGTTGGCTCTAATAATGCTATGACGCGACTAAGAAATATACTTACATAGACACGTTCCCTCGGCCGACATTACGTAACTCGTGGCACACTTGGTACACTTTTTTGTCACGCCATCCATTTTACATTTGTCACAACCGGTGGGACAGGCTGAAACGAAACAAGCGAGCTGGCGTTACGTGGGCACCTTTATTAATGTAGCTCCCGTGGAGAAATGTATCATCAGAAGAAGAAAACGACAGTTATTGAGGGGGGGTAACACATATGTTTCCATTGTTCAAGGGGCGGGAGTATTGTTCGCAACAAGCGTTAACATTTTTATTGGTCATATTATATTACTAATTTTTATTCCCTCACTTGACCTATTGTACTGAAGCATGGGGAGTGCTTTTGACTCATATTGGTGAATATTATTAAGATTCAAAAGAAAGTAGTGAGAATGCTTGTCTCAGCCAATAGATTAGCTCATACAAAACTTATCTTTAAATTACTAAATATTTTAACTTTCAGACAATTGTATGTATATTCAATACAAAAGTCTTTGTATAAATACAAGATGTGTCTTTTACTTTTTAAGCTTTGAAAATATGTTTAGACGTAATCAAGACGTTCATAGTTACAATACAAGACAATCTGCACAAATGCATACATCCATGGCAACGTTAGAAATAAGACTTCGTTCAATAAGAAATAAGCGTGCTATCATTTGGAATTATTTCAGCACAAGACCTAAGTTTACGACTTATTCAGTAATTAATTACAAATGTATACCTAAACAATTCATTTTACACAATAATAATATATTTCATTTATATAGCGCCATATCTCCGGATATAAAAACCTGTTTAAAGGCGCTTAAAAGACACCATTGTTAAAACATGATCGCTACAATACAATAATTATTTTACATATAAAAAGTATAATATAATAAGAACCTAAAGCGAAATTTAAACATAAATTTGTAAATAAGCACCTTATATAACATGAAGTATCGGTTAAATATTGACTAGATTTAACTATCTAAAATTTAACTATTTGCTGCTTTAAAATCAATCAAGTAATTAAATTAAATAAATACTTAAAATGCAGTATAAAATAAACAATGCAGTGACGTTAGTATGAAAATATTTTTTTTTAATAATCTTGAAATGAATTCTTTAACCGAGACTTAAAAAGTTCCTCAGCCCCAGGGATATACAACGGCAAGCTGTTCCAAAGGCGCGGTGCCGTTACGGAGAAACCCCGTCGACCATATGTTTACTCCAAAAAGCAATGCTGTTAATATATAACATATTTTTCAATCACGGTAAAATCTTCTACATCTGCGCGCTGTTTTTGTTTTCAATATAATGATATTTACATTGAAATATACAATACGGAGTATAACATGATATCATGTTCTTCCCTTGTTGTTCTCATTACGTTATTACATATGGTTTGTCTTAATTTGATTTGTATTTGTATGTATTGTAATGAGTTACAATAAACTTGTTTTGAATTTGATCTGATAGGTGGTAAACAACGACATCTGGGTAAAACTCAGCACGAAGTCGAAGCAACTGGAAACAAGTTACTTTTCATCCATAATATCATATGTAAATCGTAAGCCGATATATACGATATTAAGGTGATTGTCTTTATTACTGTCATAATCACCGATTTGCGTCATAACAATGGATAAACTGATCTAGAGCCAAGAGGCGTGTGCAGTCCAACTCACCATCGCACGATTTCTTGTCTTCGCTCAGCATTTCCCCCCCTTTACACGCCACACACTGCAACGGCTCATTGGTACACGAGTTACAGTAATTCATCTTGCACGACACTGGAAAGGTTAAACACGTGTAAGGCTTACAGTGATCAATGATCCATCTCACACGACACTGGAAACATTACCAACGAGTTAGGGTCAAAATGATCTATCTCACACGACAGTGGAAACATTACCAACGAATTAGGCTTAAAGTAATCCATCTCACACGACACTGGAAACATTACCAACGCATTAGGCTTAAAGTAATCCATCTCACACGACACTGGAAACATTACCAACGAATTAGGCTTAAAGTGATCTATATCACACGACACTGGAAACACTACCAACGAATTAGGCTTAAAGTGATCTATCTCACACGACACTGGAAACATTACCAACGAATTAGGCTTAAAGTGATCTATCTCACACACACTGGAAACATTACCAACGAATTAAGCTTAAAGTAATCCATCTCACACGACACTGGAAACATTACCAACGAATTAGGCTTAAAGTGATCTATCTCACACGACACTGGAAACATTACCAACGAGTTATGTTTACAGTGATCTATCTCACACGACACTGGAAACATTACCAACGAATTAAGCATACGGTGATCATTGATCCATCTCGCACGACGCTGGAAACGTTACAAACGAGTTAGGATTACGATGATCCATCTCGCACAACACTGGAAACATTATCAACTTAATTTCACACACAAAACATGATGTAACTGGCATGATATTGCTCGATGACGATCAAAATACACGTTATGTGGCAGGAAATACACCTGATAGATGAAGACTTGATGATGCTCTCTAATATCATAATATATTAATCGTTTTCTAACCCAACGTTGCGTATTTCCCTTTATCTATTACAAACTCAACATGTCGAGCATTAATCAATATTGAGGCTTGAACATATGCGACGTGAAATGATGCCCAATAATAATTATCAACAAAATAATATTATAGTCTGATATGCTTTAACATGACCTGGTCTATTCCGTTACCCGAAATTAACCTGTTAAGCCAGGGATGGTAATACAATGAACGGGAAATTCGCTTAATCAGTTGTACAACGTCCCACTTGCGGTCTTAATAGCAGGAATCCACAAACTTCAAAAGGCAATCCCACGAATTTACGGTTAGTCTCGCTTGCCTCAACAATAGTAATTGCATGTGTTTACTATTTGAACGGTTTGTGAACGCAATATTTAAACTGTGAACAATGCATCGGCCTTGTAAAAAGTAATTTTGAACGGAGTAGCCGATATGTTCTTTATATATTATATTTATTCTAGTATTGTGAACATTGTATTAATAAATGAAGAACAGACAAGGTCGGATTGAATGGATACCCACCAGCATCGCTGGGTCTGACGACCAGTGTTGTCACTGTCATGGCCGTCAGGAGGAGTATCGTTGCTATCTTCATGACGTCAGTTTACTTAAAGCCAAACCATAACAACCAATTGATATGCTGCTGAAAAAATAGTTGGGCATTTATGGACAGGCGAGGAGAGAATAACGTAGAACATGGAATAACAAGAGAAAGAGACACACCGAGAGAACGAATGAGCAAGAAAGCGAGAGACGGAGAGAGAAGAGCACGTACGCGAGAGAGAGAGCGCGAGAGAGATAGAGAGAGAGAGAGAGGAGAGAGAGAGAGGAGAGAGAGAGAGAGAGGAGAGAGAGAGAGAGAGAGAGAGAGAGAGAGAGAGAGAGAGAGAGAGAGAGGAGAGAGAGAGAGAGAGAGAGAGAGAGAGAGAGAGGAGAGAGAGAGAGAGAAAGAGAGATAGAGAGAGAGAGAGAGAGAGGGGAGAGAGAGAGAGAGAGAGAGAGACAGAGAGAGAGAGAGAGAGAGAGAGAGAGAGAGAGAGAGAGAGAGAGAGAGAGAGAGAGAGAGAGAGAGAGAGAGAGAGAGAGAGAGGAGAGAGAGAGAGAGAGAGAGAGAGAGAGAGAGAGAGAGGAGAGAGAGAGAGAGAGAGAGAGAGAGAGAGAGAGAGAGAGAGAGAGAGAGAGAGAGAGAGAGAGAGGAGAGAGAGAGAGAGAGAGAGAGAGAGAGAGAGAGAGAGAGAGAGAGAGAGAGAGAGAGAGAGAGAGAGAGAGAGAGAGAGAGAGAGAGAGAGAGAGAGAGAGAGAGAGAGAGAGAGAGAGAGAGAGAGAGAGAGAGAGAGAGAGAGAGAGAGAGAGAGAGAGAGAGAGAGAGAGAGAGAGAGAGAGAGAGAGAGAGAGAGAGAGAGAAGAGAGAGAGAGAGAGAGAGAGAGAGGGGAGGAGAGAGAGAGAGAGAGAGATCGTTACATAAAAACCTTTGTAGACTCTTACCTGCTGAGACTGAGAATACGCAAGTCGGGTCACCTCTTCTACGTCGTCGCGTCTCCCTCCGCCTCTCGTTCCTTCGTGGTCAATCCTCTGTCTTATATCCTCAACTGTTCCCACAGGACACACCCATCGCAACGGCGCAGAAAACATTACGAACAAAAGTTACCAGGACAGCGCGTCAGAGGAGCGAACAACTGTTATACTGTAAACATGTTTTCTTCCGTTGCTGGCCGTAACCAAAACAGATGTGAGGACACATGCTCCGATTGTGTTCCGTCCGTCTTCAATGCTAATAACCTATGACGTATCAGTCACACCTGGTATTTTTACTGCTGGAACTACCGTGGTATAAATCGGAATAATATGTTTTTTTTTCTATAACATTACCCCGCCAAACATGGCAGCGTTATTTGTGAGAACAACAAAAGCCATGAAAAGTAGCGTGGTTGTTTGATCACTGTGAAACCGATTCGTCGTGTACATGGAATCTATCATGGAGTTTGTTTTCGGGAATGAGAGCGGCCCTAAACAAGTCCAAATAAAGAGTAACTTCAAAATAGGAGGGGCGATTAAAACAAGTAAAAAACTTAAGACATACAATGTTGAAACGAAATAGAAAAGAGCACAAAATAAATTGTTCCTGAACGAAGTTATGCCGAAATACTTCGAATTGCATATTTTATGAAAAACGTGTGCCTGGTATATGGTGTTGATGACGGTGATATATAGTGTATGGGGCATGCTGATTTACTGGAAATTTGCATTTAAAAGTGGACAATCTCAGAAATCAACTGCCCTACAAGAAACTGGTGGCAGTTTCATTGGAAATCTGATGAAGTCGTCTGAGCGCTTGCTCAGCGAGTATAACATACGTCATGCCCTTGAGGTGACAATTGTTTGAACACATTGGCATATTTAAGGTGTATGGCATTTGGGTCAGGGTTATTATGGCAATGCCCTACCATAGATAATCACAGTTTGACACCTTTCCTCAGATACACCGCTATTTAAACCTTCTACAGTAAATACAAACAGGATAATCGACGTATGTTTTTTATAAGACAAGAAAGCACAGGACAACTCTTTGGGAAATGTGTTTACTGAATAAAGACCTTATGTCGTATTATAAGAATGCTTATACACGCTCTACACCAAGACGACACAGCAGGTCCGTGGCTAGACTGGGGCACACGGATGGCCTTGCATCTCGTAGTACGGTGTGTTTTCCAGGCGTTACCATCGGAATCGGTTGATGTGAAAGCAGCGGAATCGGAATTGCTTTTAATGGAATCGGAATTGCATACTGGAATCATTTTATTGATTCTTCAGCCACTTTTCTATTTTGGTGCTTCAAAAGTACAGTGACAATACGTATATATTATAAATAACGTTATACACGGAGAAAAACTAGGACATTTTCCATATTGCCATGCGATTTGTAAATCGCAATTGTGCTTGCCAAAATATCAAGTACATTTAAGCACATTAAAGAAATGCTGGCATTATAATTAATCACCTGTTTGCTGGGTCTTTGGTTGTACTTTAGGCAAAGGCAGGTTGTTAAATTTGCATTCTTATTTAGCTACCACTTTCCCTTTTCAAGAAAGTGTATGTGGAACATGAACGATATCTACTTATTTGATAATACTTGCTACCATATATGTCACTTTGTCATTTGATATGTTATTCGATAAATTATGCTTTTGTAAAATTACCGGTTGCCATCTCCAGCCAGCGGAATAATAAACGTGTGGCCCGCGGATATAACGTTTTATCTTTTGTGGCATTGTATCTTAAGTCAGTTGGAATCGCCTTTTATATATATATATATATATATATACACACATATGTGTGTGTGTGTCTGTGTGTCTGTGTGTGTGTGTGTGTGTGTGTGTGTGTGTGTGTGTGTGTGTGTGTGTGTGTGTGTGTGTGTGTGTGTGTGTGTGTGTGTGTGTGTGTGTGTGTGTGTGTGTGTGTGTGTGTGTGTGTGTGTGTTTCCGATTCCACCCACACTATGGCTATTCCTTCCGATATACAGTAAACCTGCCGTGTAATTTTTATTAGGTTTGATTAATAATACTACAACTTTATTTAGTTATGAAAACGATAGCTTTGGCGGCAGTCTGGCCGGGTCCCCCGAGATGTCGAGGGCCACTCGCCTTATTCTGTCTTTATTCGCTTTCTTAGACCATCTAGACCAAAACCGCAAATATAGTTTCTTAAAGTTATTGACTTATCACATTAATATTTACCGTTGCTGGTGCACCACTATCCAGAGGGCATCACAGTGGCAGCGGAAGCTTAACAGTTTGTAATGGCGACAACTGCTGTGCTTGGTTTGTAATGGCAACAACTGCTGTGCTTGGTTTGTAATGGCGACAACCGCTGTGCTTGGTTTGTAATGGCGACAACTGCTGTGCTTGGTTTGTAATGGCGACAACCGCTGTGCTTGGTTTGTAATGGCGACAACTGCTGTGCTTGGTTTGTAATGGCGACAACCGCTGTGCTTGGTTTGTAATGGCGACAAATGTTGTGCTTGGTTTGTAATGGCGACAACTGCTGTGCTTGGTTTGTAATGGCGATAATTGCTGTGCTTGGTTTGTTGCACCACGAATGGGAACAAACTGATATTTTATTAACAATGCTACTACACGGATGCGAATATAAGTCACTATAAAACAAACCATCTCCGAGAACACGCTCTGTGTGACACTTGAGGTCTAGCGCGCCACCTATCGATCATTTGCAAGCCCAAGCGTATATATCAAATACCTTATGCATTACCGTTGTAGTGGGCTCGTTCAGCCATTGTGATGTTGATTTTTTAATCTTCAATTTCATTACCACGCAGACCGTGTTTTGTGATAGCGTATTAACATTTGTTGTATATTGTAATTTATTTTTTGGCAGCCGACATTAGCAAGTCGGTTATAAGGATCGACATATAGACAGTTTATCGTCCCCTGGGGCGACCCTGCATTATTGCATACTGTCACAAAGGCGTTGATAGTTTTTTCTAAAGAGTCACTCGTCTTTCACTTGTAACATATCGTCTAGATAAGACTAGATTGCCGAATACAATCAATACATGAAATGCTCATTTAATGCCATGCTATTACTCACGTTACCAACGACAGCCAACATAAAACAGTAATTTATTTTGACTTAATTTACACGATTTGTGTTAATCATTATATTTGGCTGAATTCTACCGAGAGAGCAGGCGACTGAACACAACGGATCTTTAAATGACGTTCTCATATTAAAATGTTTCGCATGAAATTGTTGTAAATAATAATTGTTTATGTCTTGACAAAAAAATAACGAAGATACGCATCTGTTGAGATTTAATTCAAATACATTGGGACCATCATAATGCATTTTCTGTGAAATTATTAGTTTGATCGGCTGGGTGAAGGCGAAGGCTAACTGTACTTGGAGTGTGTATCCAAAACGTACCTCCAGCTACCTAAGGTGTCGTTGGTCTCCTAGTTGTCCCGGTAGTCCGGAGTAAAGCTAGCCTCGATACTCGTCCTCGGTTCCAGTTTGGCTTCCCCTTCCGCCCTACTCCCGTATCAATGCCGTCTCCACCACCCGTCTCTTCCCGCCCCTCGCTTATTAACCATTCTTTCCCGGCCCTTTTAACTCATTCCTCTGTTTTCTCCTTCCTTCTGCTGCTCTCAACATCCTTCCTCATTTCCGACATTCTTCATTTGTCTCCCTCCGTGCGATTCTTCTCATCCTGCTATGATTGGCTTTCTCCAGTTGTTTTCCGGTCACATTGTCTGGGGTGACGCATGAACCAAACATTTTTCCTATGAAAATACGCGGCTGCAGATGGCGTGGGGGTGTATGCCCCCCTTTTGCTAAAACAAACGTTATGCTACAACGTTGAAGCTACGGTATTTTACTGATTCACAAGGACCGTGTCCCTTGTTTTAAAGTCAAAGGAAAGGGCTGCAGTTGTAGGATTTTGGTGAGCCTCGGGGGTGCAGTTGTAGGATTTTGATGAGCCCCGGGGGTGCACTTGGAGGTTTTTGGTGAGTCTGGAAGCCTGAAATTCCTTATATGGGTGGCTGGTCAGATCGTACATCCGCCCCCTGATCATATTATGCCTACTATTACTATCAGCAGGTCGACGACGTATAGCAACTTTCAAAGTATTTATATGTGTTTCCTTGCGGTTTCTTGGGTTAGGCAGGCGTTGAGGCGTTTTAGGAGTTTGTAGCAAAATATTAGATATGAATGTAGGTATATACGAAACTTTGGGTTGCTGAGTACAGACGTGTGTGTCCACGTGTAGTTAGAGTTGAATATTCAACGCTGTAGAGGTTAAGGGTAAAGTGCGGGGTTCCATATCGATTGCAGAACCAGGAAATACTTTGGTTAATCAGAGAGTGGGTGGCATGATGTGGATACGGCCGATGCAGTCTGTGTGGCCTTAGAGATTACATGCTTCACAAACGGTGCCCGGGTCTTAGTTTCTAACAGATTGAAGTAAAGTTCCACATGGAAGGATATGATAATTATCATAAACAACACCATATCCGTAGCGTGGTTGGTTGTATGTGTGTGTCTGTGCGTGTGCGCGCGCGTGCGTGCGTGCGTGCGAACGAGCGTGCGCGTTTTTCGACCTGCGATTAATGGCTCCCCCAAAAACATTCAACTGCACCCCCTTGAGACCTCCAACTGCACTCCCAATTGAAATATCCAACTGCGCTCCAATTGCACGCAACCTTTCGCTCCCAAAACATCACATCGCGGCTCACGTGCCACCTGGTCTGATCTAGTGGACCTCCGTCAAGCACAACTGCTTATCTCAGCGGTAGGAGGGGTGCGTACACACCCATCGCATCCCCAGTCTACGGGCTCGAATAACGTGTGTTGACCTTTTGTCATTGTTTTCTGGGGTAGGGTAGGCAATAGGCATACTGTGGTAACCTGTCTGGCACAGTTTCGCTTAAGTCACAGTAGTTGATTTTATTCAAACGTTTCGACCGCCCTGTGCAAGACGGACGCTCTGGTCGACAAAGCCACCATTCTTTCGTAGAATAAGCGACGAGCTATACTACTGCCGTTGTCAACATCATTCTGTTGTAAACAACATCGCGGCGGACCCCCCAAGACAAGCTATAATTGAATGCAGTAAAAACATTTACGACTTATGCTTTTTAGACACATCGCTTGTACGACATATTGCAACACGTGGTGACACCTGAAAATAAATCGATGTTATCAACCAGACGTAATGAGTTCCTATAGTAAACAATGATCTGCTTACGTAAATAATATTTTTACTGGAATTACGAATAACTCACGGAAATACCTGCTAGCTCAAGTAAAGGCATACATCAAATATATAATAGACTGTTTTGCATATTATAATGATATCATTTATAAATGACTGCGGTACGTCTATAACCACAAAAAGCAACGACATATCATAGCACACTACATATAAATAATGCATTATTTTATATAATTAAACCATCGCTCATGTCATATCTTATAACGAAAACATAACTACATGCTCGGCGCCCATTATCCACACACACAACAGTGATTATGTTAGGAGCATAGTAGACAAAATAAATGTTCTAAAACACGAACATTATATATATATATACATACATACATATATACGTACATACGTACGCACGTACGCACGTACGCACGTACGCACATACACACAAACACACATGCATACATTCACACATACATACAAACACACCCATTAACGTACTCACGCACGCACTCATGCACTCACGCACGCACACACACATTCACACGCACACCAGCGTTCGACCTTTACTTAAAAAACGTGCTGTTCAGCCAGACGAGCAACTTCAAAAAGTGACTGGTCCGGATTTTACAAAATTACACTAAATTTAAATAAAAAACAACTGCATAATAATATTGAATAAACGAACAGTTGAATTGCGTACTGATAATAATGTATTACACACACGCACACGCACACGCACACGCACACGCACACGCACACGCACAACTATGGTTGGGTTTGCTTATCCATTTCCGGACGTTGCAGCCTTGATGACTTATATGTAACTAAAATGAGATCGGTCAAACTGACAAGTGATGTACACGAAATAGAATATATAAGAACATGTTGCATTATCGGTTCCAACTATCATAACATCCGATAAGCATGGTGCCCCGATGTGCACGGTGCCCCGATGTGCACGGTGCCCCGATGTGCACGGTGTCCCGGTGTGCACGGTGCCCCGGTGTGCATGGTGCCCCGATGTGCCCCTGTCTCCCCTACGCTTAAAACGCTACTTGGTGTATCAGCAGACTGTTAATATTCTGGTAACAGGATTCAAACCTACTTCTATAAATTATCAAAATTAAGTAGGAACCAAAGAGACTTGGTAATGATCCCTTTATTATATTTAACTGAAACAACAGCAATGACACCACCACTGCATGAGTAGTAGATTCACAACTAACACCACACATGTCAGAGTCGCTGTCAGTAGCACGACCGGCTTTGGCAACTCCATCACTTGGGCCAGTAGCACTGGCTTCCAACTGTTCCATGTCTTCCTCTTCGTGGTACTCCATATTACCGAGTGCTTCGACCACATCCCGAAGAACGCATTTCTTACCGAAATGAATAAATTACCGTACGCTCGTTTCGGGATCTTTTTTACTATAAAATCACTATAACAGTTTTCCTAACATATGCGCGCTTTCTGACCGCATCGTTTCGCGATAAAATAAATGATGCAATAATGAGCTTGAACACACATTTATGGAAACGTTTTTTGTTGGAAACAGCGTTTTCCGGCGATAAGACGATAAGCCATTGTATACTGCTGCACAACATTGTAATTTCCCCAGAAAAAGGAGTCGGTCGCACAGACAAGTAACAAAAAAATGTGTGTGCGGCGCATGCGCGCGTGTGTGTGTTACATATCGTGCATGTGCATGTGCGTGTGTCTGTGCGTGTGCTTGTGCGTGTGAGTGGCGCCACACTGTGTGTTTTGAACCATTCTGGATGTTTTACAGTAGAACAACCTTGGTTGGTGACCGTAAGAGAAATCCCATGACTAGCTTCCTTCAAATCGAACACGATGCTGTCTCTCCGAATTTACAGAAAGCGGGAGGAAATTTTTAAACAGTAAATAGGCAGCAATTAATTTTTTTCACGTGTTCCTGTTCATAAAACTTAATTTACCTCGTTTCTTTTGATACTTCTTTGGATTTAATCAGATTGACTACCGCTAGATGGCGACGTGGTAGTTCTTATCTACTGTCTCTGGTATGGGCTGGGCGGAAGGGCAATAGCAAACGGTACGAGGTACAGTTGTCTCAGCACATAGTACGGAAGAAATCCCAGGGGTAATGTAGTCAATGATCACCCCTAGCTTGCGATGATGATCCAGTCCGACATCCCATCCAGGGACTTGACACCTTCCCTGTCTGCTGTAAATTTTAGTAATGTGATTTGTGATGACTTATTTTTGTTTGTCATTATTCGATGTTTTTGCTGCATCTGCTGTAGAGTATACTTGCCGATGTAGTCTGCGGCTTCTTTCTGTTCTTTGATTAGGGACCCTACGGTACGTTTCTCCAATGCGTAAATGATATTGACGTTCTTGCAATACGCTTCTTCGCACATCTTTTATGGTTCCATTCTGTCATTTGACCTCACTGATAACCTCATGATGGTGTTGTAAGCACCTGGTATTTCTTCACGATCCGTGATGTTGCATCGGATAACGTTTTGACATATGGACGTACAGCCAAACCTTTGCCCTTTTCTGGTTGTTCTCCCGCCTTCTAGGTGGTCTCGACGCGTCCTTCTTTTGTGTTGAATTGATGACATGGTCCAGTGTGGGTACCTGCATCGTGTTAGCGCAGTCTTGGTGTGTGTTCGTTCTTTTTGTTTGCCTTAGCCTTTGTTACAAATGTTTCACATCTGTAACTCCTTGGTCTCATCTACATAACGTTTCCATGTTCTAGGTCTGTAGTTGACTGGGACTGCAGCAATGGCTTCTTACTCTAGATATTCCATGGATACGTTGCTAACAGTAGAAGAAACCAGTGATCGCACTGTGCAGACGCCGTCTAGCGGTAGTAGTCAGTCTGGTGATAGTCGCTGTAAGCGGACGAAACGTAACAACGTGGTTAGAAAGGTAGGGTCTATTATCAGTATTACCTATTATCATAAACTTCGGTTACATAATACAAACTACATCAGAACGTCGATTTGTTCATTACCGTAGGCTATGCGATCGACCGGATCTAAAATCGTAAATTGTGGGAGAAATGTCCTGTGTTGGTGTGCTGCCTGTGCTAGACTTTATATATAACTCACTATAGGCAGTACAACAGTTCTTGCAACAGTTTACCTACACTGAATTTCGCGCTGCACATATATGGTTGACATTTTACACGAGATGCTTTGCACAGAGCCGAAATTAACCGATCTCACAACAGATCTATACAAATAAACAAATTAATCGAATCGGCGTTACGTTTCCGTCAATAACTTTTTTGGACCGGAAGCGATGCTCTGGTGCTCTGTGACGTCACCCGGGCAGTACACCGCGCGAGGCGTTGCCTGACAGGTCGACGATGTCAGTCGACGATTGCCCTTCCTCGACACCCTGGCGTGTCGTCTGCCCTCACTGCCCGATGTGAGGCAGCCGCTCGCCATGATGCGATTCAGGAAGGAACAAAAACAAAATGAATGGCTGTGGCGGTTATCCGTCCGGACAAACTGGTAGGCGAGGATCGATCCTCGTCAACTTCACAGAACAGATTGCCCTGCAGGCCGTCACTAAATACTTGGACAAACGCAAAGGGGAAGCGGAACGGGAACATGGGTGGGTACCCACGGCTACGGACGGTTTGCCACATTGTTCGTATTTCCTAGACACAACCCCCAACATAATTATCGAATGGTCGTGTCTAAATGCAACAAAACCTCTAATAGCATTCTGGAATAGCCGTTTCTCTAACCCATGCAACAAAGCCTACAATGGTGTACGTAGTTTCCAGAATATCTGGTGTTGCTTAACCGTATTAAACAGCTTACGTTACACACAGTCACAGCCAGGTTATTTAAAAAAAAAACATCCATAGTAACTGTTGTGAAATAGTCATTACAAGTGTAGTTTCGTATTACATAGATAATGACAATCGGATTAACATAACAATTTGTTTTGCAGACGCGAATTGCGGCAAATGAAACGTCATCTACACAAATTGAATCAGAGAAAGTTGGTCATCAACGTGGACTACGCAATCGACAACGCAGTTCAGCGCGTCTCACAGAGCATCCAACAGTACCAGGCGAGACCGTAGTAAAATTGTTTGTGAAAAAATTACGAATACCAGTTACATTAGACCAGCTGCATTATCATGATAACAATTGTATTTTAGCACAACAAATCGTGTATTGACATATGACGTAGACGTGTTATCAGTTTAATTCTGAGTTCTGAGTAGCTGCACACAACAACGGTTACCTGTATTGATTGCAATACACAATAATGACATCGTATCTCCTGTACATTTGCAACACAACAAAGCAACCACATCTGCCAGTGATGATGCGCTACACATAATAATAATAATAACATTCGTCTTTGATGCGCCATCTCGAAGTTCAGATACAAATTACTGCGCTCAGAAATTTAAAGTCAAATTAAACATGCTCACCTTGCTCACCTTGACGGCCTTATCCCTATCAACAAGGCCTAGTCCTCTTCCTCCACTCCATGCAATCTAGGGCCGTATCCACTGTGACACCTACGTCCCTCGTGTCCTCTTTCATTTGTTGTATCCACGTCTTCCTTGGGCGTCCTCGTCTTCTGAGGTTGTGATCGAACCTTGATACTCCGAGGATCCCGCGAAGCATCCTCATCTCTGTGGTGGCAACTTTCCTCTTGTTGTTGGTCTTCAATGCCCAACATTCACTCCCATGCGTTAGGGGGGTCTAACGATGACTAGTACATCTTCGATTTGAGTCTTAAGGGTATCTTCTTATCGTACAGGACCCCGTTCAGTTTCCGCCAGCTCGACCACGCGTATTGCACGCGTAGGTCCACGTCTGTCGATTGTTCCATCTTTATATATTACTGATCCCAGGTACTTGAAATGGTCTACATTCCTCGGGGCTTCTCCATTCAGTTGTATATGTTCGGCGGTTTCCCTTGTTGTCATATATTCTGTTTTGGCCTCGTTAATCTTCAGCCCATTGTCCATCAAAACATTGTTCCACAGTTGGAGTCTACCTTGGGCACCCACCACTGTCGTGTCGTTGATTACCAGGTCGTCTGCATAGATTAATTTCCATGGTGGCTTAGAGCACACTTCCTGAGATATCGTGTCAACCTGCATGATGAAGAGAAACGGGCTAAGGGCTGAACCTTGGTGGAGGCCAATGCCGACTTCGAATTTTTCGCTGGTCCCTCGCTTTGATTTCACACACGTGGTAGCGCCTTGGTACATGTCTTGCACTATTCTTATGTAACCTTCTGGGATGTTCCGCTTCGTCATACATCTCCATAGTACTTCGCGAGGTACGGTGTCGTACGTCTTTTCAAGATCGACGAACACCATGTCTAGATGCTTATTGCTCTCTCTGTATTTCTCGCATAGGGTCCTGATGAAAAATATGGCATCCGCGGTTCCAACCCAAGGCCTAAGACCAATCTGACCATCCGAAATGCTCACAATGTCTTTGAGCCTTTGATCGATGATACGTTCCCAGAGTTTCATGGTATGGCTAAGCAGCTTGATTCCTCTGTAGCTACAACAGTTCATGTGACCTCCCTTGTCTTTGTAGATAGGCGTGAGGATGCTCTCTCTCCAAACATCAGGCATCCTGCCGCTTTTCATGACACTATTGAATATTTTGGTCAGTTGAGACACGAGTGTGCCTCAATAGGTATTCCGTCTGGTCCACAGTTCTTACTGTTCTTAATTTTTATCAGCTGTCTGTCTACCTCTTCACATGTTACTTCACACAGCGGACCTTTGGTCCGTGGTTTGTCTCTGTGGTCAATATATGGTCTTGAATCGTTGAGCACGTCCTTGAAATACTCCGCCCATCTCTTGATATGTTCCTCTGGTGCCATAAGTACGGCACCGTATTTTGCTTTAACGAAGTAACCCTGGGAGTTATCTTTGGTCGACTCGTCTCTAGATCTCGCCAGTCTATAGATTGTTTTCCCCTTCTCGGGTCTCCAGTCTCTCATACAGGTCTTGTACAGCCTTCGCTCTTTCCACTGCTACTGTAGTCTTCGCTGCTTTCTTCGCCTGTTTGTACTCAGCGTGATCTTCTTGCGTTTTCGTTTGTTGCCACTTCTTGAATGTTCTCTTTTTCTTGTCTGTTGCTTCCTGGACTGTTTAGTTCCACCACCAGGTTTCCCGTTTTTGCATAGATTTGCCGCCCCCCATGACCCCACAGTGACGTCTGCCCTTCTCTTTCATTGTATTACAAAGGGTTGTCCAATCATACTCTTCGTCATCCTCCCTGTTGTTGCTGACATCCTTGGCAAAATCATTAGCTACCGTTTGATCCTTAAGTCTCCACCACCTGATCCTGACTTCGTTCTCTCGTCGAAAGCAACTCACCTTCTTCGGTCGTATAGTAAGGTCCATCACGACCAATCTATGTTGTGATACCACAGCTTTGCCGGTATTGTTTTACAGTTCATGATGTCCTTCAGATGTCTTCGATTGGTCAAGATGTAGTCGAGTTGTGATTCCCTGTTGCCGCTGTTAAATGTGATCAGCTGGCTTTGTGTCTTCGTGAACCATGTATTCGCGATCACCAGATCGTAATTGTCAGCAAACTCCACTACTCGGTCCTTTTCCGACTCAGGTCGTCCTTGTTGCGGTGCGTAAGCCGATGTGATCGTTGTGACCTCTCTCGTGTATGGGCATATCCTGTCATTTATCCGGCTGATCTCCAGTACGTCCTTCGTTCGATCCTCTCTCAGGAGTATTCCAACACCATTTCTATTACTGTTTTCTCCGTGGTAGAAAAGTTTGTAGTCATGGCCCATGCTCTTCGCCTTTGACCCTTTCCATTTCACCTAAAAAGTCAAATAAACATAATCTTACAAAATCACATAAACGTCGTCCAAGACAATGGTCATGTGAAACATAGTAAACATTACCACGTCCACGCTGAAATATGTAAGACAGTCCTTACGTAGCGTGCAATAGTAACATCAAACATCCCTTGTGCACGACATACTACTCAGTAATCACACCAGACGTCTTTCGCTCTACATAATGTATATATCACATACCCCTAAGTAGTAATATAGGTTGAAATCGTGGGGACGTTATATTTGGATTGAACCAAAAACAAATTACGTCACTTCCGGTGCAAGGTCAAAGGTCAACCGATGAAAGATCACTTGGTGCAAGGTCAAAGGTAAATCGGTGCATGACCAAATATCAAGGTCAAAGGTCAAGACCAAGGTCAAAAGTCACGTGGCACACCTGGCGAATAGGTGGTGAACAATGTAAGTAGGTCAATAAGCGCCCCTTGCTGGAAAATGATGAAACAATAATGCTTAAATTCGTGCCTCTTATTTTTTCTACTATAAAAAGTAGGTCAAGGATGTTAATAAATAGGTCAGAAGGTCAAGGTCAAGCGGTGCCCCTGGTGATAGGTGTTGAACTAAATAAGTAGGTCAAGTAGCGCCCCCTGACGGAAAACGTGTGAAAGGCTTAAATTCTGGTCTCCTATATGGTGAAAGAACCACAAAAATAAGTCAATTATATCGTTAAATAGGTCATTGCGCATGCTCAATGATGTCTTTTTCATGAGGCTATGTTTACTGTGCAGTCCGCGCGTGTAATTTCTACTCTGCAGTCCGTGCGTGTACTTTCTACTCTGCAGTCCGCGCTTCTGATTTCTACTCTGAGGTCCCTGCTTACCCGGCGCACCCACGTGACCTCTCGGCACGCTAACATGAGTTTCATATTCTTGTATAAGCGCGAAGCTCTGCCAGTTGGACACATTTCTGCAAGATGTTCAATCGTGCGATCATGACTAGCGATAACGTCCGACGAACTGGACTTTCGCCGACGCGGCCAGATGGCCGCAGCCCATCATCGATAGCGCGTGTCGGGGTTGGCCCGCATCACCTACGGAGATGCGTTCCCCCCACTACCGGCGGCAGCACCACAGGTGCCAGCATCACCACCACCTCGGCGTCAGAAATACCGCCAGTCTCGGCTCCAACGCAACCGCCGTTCCAGGTGGTAAGTGTTTATTAATATTAATATTATTTCCATTTCACCGTTATTTGGCATTAAGACACTTACGAAAACACAACGTCTAATAACAATCCTTCGTACGTTTAGAAAGTCGCCCGTCAGACTCTGCCGGCACAACCTCTCGTCGCTACAGCCGGTGAGGTGGCCCTACCGCCCGCGATACCCCCCCCCCTGCCTGGATCCCTTCAATGCCCGCAGTGTAAGGTTGATTTTACACGTAAAACAACTGGAAGCAGCACATGACCCGCGACCTTTCAGAGGGCCGTAAAAGGGCAAGGGAGGAGGCCGAAATGGATGCGCTGGTAATGAGTTAAACTTTATATTGCATGACTAGACACTTTCGCTTAAAACTGCGGCTCCTACCTTCTTCCCGTCAAAAACGTGGCTCCCTATGCACTTCCCGTCAAAACGACTTTTCCCCATTAAGGTTTTGAATCCACTGGGGGCCAGTAGATTTGAAAAGCTAGTGGCCCGCCTGTGAAAGTTACTGGCCCGGATTTTGTGTTACCGTCAAAAGTACGCTGATACTGAGGTGCAAAACATTATTAGTCTTCTTTTATAATTTTACCAACAAAGTCAAATTTGTTAGAAATTACTATACACATATTGATTGTTCAAAGTGAGATATCCAAAGCTAACAATATTGTTCAAGTGTGTACTCAGATGCATATATAGAGTATTTGCCCAGTTTAAATAAAATGTGGCCAGTCGACAGCTAGTCAGTCGGTAGTTGAGTTGACGCTGCTTTCATGTACAGATCATTCAAGGCATTATACTATTTCATGGTTCATTCGCTAGGTGGCACCACCCAAAATAGGTAGCCTTCACCTTGCCCTTACCGACGCAGCGTTACATTTGGTTTCTGTCATTTTAGCCACTAGTTAATTTTGGATTTAAGCTGTATTCTTTTCATATATCTAGAGAAGAAAAAGCGTGTATAATTCTAAAGTCGAGGCAGCTTCTAACCACCGTATAAAGTGTGTCCAAGGGCCTCGGCGGGACTTAAAAATGGCGTTTATCGTCATAAAAACCTGCGCTGCCGGTGGTTAGAAAATTTATTCGATGGCTTTGTACGCCGTTATCTGCATGGTAAGTGTTGGAGTTTGGACTCATTATTTATAACAATTTGTATCTACATAATGTTTACAATGTCCTATAACTGAGTCGGGTCTAAGAATTCTGGCGAACTGCATCTGATATTGATAACCGATGCGGTCGTGCCGTGACCGCCATTTCGTCTCGGCGGCGTTCGAGAACCGGAAACCAGTAGCACGTCGGGCCAGTAAAATATAAGAGCCGGTTGCCTGAACTGGCCCGACAGCTTCAAAAAAGGCGCCGGGCCATCGGGCCAGTGTTAATGTCGAAGCCTGCGCTAAAATGTCGGCTCCCACGCACGTCTGTCAAAATGGCGTCCCCGTCTATGTTTACGTCCGTCAAAACGGCGACTCCCACATACTTCCTGTCAACATAGCCGCTCCCACCCTCTTCCTATCGAGATATTGTGTCCATATACTTATTGTTTTCCTATCCATTTCTGGTGACCGTACTTTTGGTGACATGACTTTTGGTCACAAGTTCTCCCTACCATGGAGTCTGTAATATTTAATTAGTCTTGTAGAAATTCATCAAAGGGCCTTTGCCCCCTAAGAGGCAGCCGACCTCGACAGCCACCAGGACAGCGCCGGCCCCGACAGTCACCGCAACAGTGCCGGCGGCCTCAGCGGCCGACAGTCCGACTACCCCACCTCCGACCAAGCGCCAGAACGTGTTGGCGTATTATACATGCTGTTTGTGCGGCAGCACATTTACGAAACAATACAATTGGCAGCGGCATATCAAGAAGGGGCGATGCCAAAGAAATATAAACACGCAGCAGAAGCAGCTGAAAGACCGCATTGAAGAAATACTGGTAATTTGATCATATCGTTTAAATGTTTTCAGGCGCTGCTACAAATCACATGCATCTCTTTATGTTTTGTACACCATTATTAAAAGTAAAGTTGTGTTTATTTCAGATGCTGCTACAAATCCCGTCTCTTTATGTTTTGTTATCATGATTAAAAATTAACTTGTCTTTATTTCAGCGCCATGAAAATGAGCGCGTCGCCGCTGCAGGTGTCCCTGCCACCTCTGCGCCACCTGTGTCGGTGACTAAAGGCACCACGGTGAGTGATCTTTGAAGATGTCGGATATTATCACCGACCACGTTTCTATTCATTGCACATATCAACTGAACAAATTGACTACGATAACATCGCAAAATATTCCAGTGTCTTTTCTATCTTGTGCGTTGAATTAGTTTAATACTTTACTATATCTTTCACTATCCAAGTTATGAATACGTGTTTGTGTTACGTTTGTTAACTAAATTAACTTAACCTAACAAACCATTTTCTATTTTCAGCAAAAATAAATTATCATATGTATTACAATTGGACAATAAAACCACCTCCCTCGCCATCGTCTTCGCCGTCACCACTTTCTATGGAATTCTTTTAATCCTACGTTGTGGAATGTCTTTAACCGGCAGAATAGTGCCTTTAAAATAATTTTCAGTTTCGGCTTTATTTTACGTAATCGGAACACTAATGAACTTCGTTATTTTCATCCTTCCCATAACGTCTCTGGCCGATATCTGGATGCGCCCCACTTGGATCTAAACTGTGATGATTTCGAATCTTGTATTAATAAATTACGAAACGATGATATTTTAAATTGGGGAATCATCAATGGGTCATTACCGTAGCCCCCCTATGAAGATAATCTGTGCTTTTTCCGTTCTCTCACACTTAGTAGGGGAGCTGATATTTTTATAATATTGAGCCTAATGTTGCGGCATTATATAAGACATATTTCGTTGTGTCTCCCATTGAGACCTTCGGTGCTTAATTTATCCGTAACTCCAAAACAATAATATGTTTACTACACAACCCGATGAAACCTCTACGGCTCTACCTTCGTACTCTATTTTGAACAGGCAACACGGTTCCGAAGTTAACCATTGTTTCCCTGTCAACCGGCAAGTCACATAATCAGATGCGTGCGCGTCACAAAAAACGGCAGGAAACCATCGGGCCCTGTTTATAAAGAACTCTTTTCGTTTAGCTGTAGTAACACAATCGTCTAAACAATAACAAGCTAGACTCAAATATGCTGAATCCGTATCCATTTCGCAATATTTGGAGAGGGCGCTCAATGTAATAATCTACAAAATCATAATACAATTCCAGCATTCTCAATGTGTTGTACTGGTAAACCATAAAACCAATTTGAAGAAGGAGGTCGTATTTAATAGATTTCTTGTTCATTGTTAATTGGTATATGGATGCCGTAATTGGATCTAGCTGGCGAAAACGATGGCTGTTAATTCTTCGGCTCGCCGTTTTACTATCACAACAAATTATGTTTCTGTACTGTCGCCAATGATAGCCTTTTGCATTAGCAAGACTTGAAAAACGGACTGGGTTCGTATTCTAAAACTTAATAAACGTGAAATACGACCAGTCCGTGTTTCAAATACCATTTTAAAAGAGAAGTTGGTAAAATATTGTCATTAAAAAATATTGGTTGTACATGTATTTCACCAAAATTCTCTTTAAGATTGTTTTAAAATCTGACTTTTTCCGGATTTCTTTCCACTGACATTACCACATTTCGACAACCTCGGTATATTTTTGCAAGCATGTAGTATTCTTTTTGGTTTCTGACAGGAGTTCGGCCACAGATTTCACATTGCCGGAGTTGGTGACGGGAAGTTTACGAGGACCGATACGTTTCTCCTCTCCGTTCAATTGATGTCTTACGAAAGTTTCTTCTCGTGACCTACCCACCCTAACCATTCAAGGGACATTTTACGATAAAGACGAGACTGTTTTGGTTTTTAAATTATTTTCCCTGCTACGACGTGTATAACAGCCGATAGACCCGGAACACTAATACCATCTTTAAACATATCTTTGTAGTGCAATTTGTAAAAAGATAAAATTGTTTCTTGATAGCTTCTATAAAAGGGACGACATCTCTATTGTTTTACAGAATAAAAAATCATGAAAGATTTTCAAATCGGGATCGCGCATAATTTTCGTGTAGGATATATTCTCAACTCGCTGTGAAAAGCTACCTTTCGTGGAAGGTATTCACAGTTAAGTTTGCTCAATGAAGTCACCCACTAGTAGGGAATGTAACCTTTAGTTTGTGTACATCCGCACGCTTTCAGAAATTTATTGTAACTAAAACCGGGAGCCAAGTAATTTATAATATCAAAAAATTTCAAAGTCGCTCTGTTTAGACACATGACATTAATGTTATGCATTACCACGAACATGGAGTTTTTAGACTTTTTTCTCTGATGTATCGTCCGTGTTGTAATCTACGTCGGTTGTCAGGAAGTGTGTGGTGAAATGTATTTTAATGACGTTCAAATCGTATTTTCCCAAATTAAAACCAATGACGGGTAATTCTCTAAGAAAACCATGAAACATACCAATTAATTTTGAAATTTCTTCTTCAGTGATTATAGGTAGAGATGTCCCGTCTTGTTCGCCATCTACAATTTCATCGAATGAAGGTTCAAGCAATCTAGCTTGGAGTGTTTGGATATCTTTTAATTGTTGGTTTAATTCATCTAAGACAAAATTATAACGCGTTTTCAAATTTCATAGGCGGCATCGCTAATTTCATGAAGATAATTTAGACTAGTTGGCTCGGATTACCCTCACTAACAAAACAGCGTGTGTCCTTATATCCAGGGATATTGGATGCCACACTGAAGCTGAGTATTCCGTGGCCAGCCAACCAGTCCATTTTTGGACTATTTACCGGTAAGTTGGAAGCATCAAAATAACATTCAAAATCAAATGTGGCCCGAAACGGATAATACCGTTATTTTTCATCGACGTATATACCTAATTCATCTATATTTTAATTTTTTTCTGAATGTGAAATATACCACCAAGGGAAATTTTCTTCACCTCCACTTCGTAAGATTCCTTGTGTCTTTTTAAGGGCCATCGACTATGCCAAAGGTTGTAACATCTTATGCATTTGAAAGAACGTGTGTATATCTTAGGATCGTAAATACAATAAAATGTGTTTCGAAAAGGTTTCATTTTAAAATATCGGTAAGTTGAAATTCTCAGTAAATTACACGCTAACAAGTCGTAGTCGTCGTGACGATCGAGAAATTTATAGACATATATATTGATATGAAAAATGTGTTCAATGTCATAGAGATTACATAACTTAAAACCGGGGAAATGTTTCATAGGTGGGGCATCATTTGTGGCTTCTTGATATGTCTTATACAGTGCCGCAACATGAGGCTCAAGATGATAAATATTAGCTCCTCGACTAAATGCGAGAGAACGGAAAAAGCACAGATTATCTTCATAGGGGGGGGGGGGGCTACGGTATCGGGACCTGCCACAGACCAAAGGTATTAAACCTGAGTTGTTTCGCACATAGTTGGGAAGGACTACACCGCCAGTACCTATAGGGTCATCACGTATGGTGTTTATATAAAAGGTAGCATTTGGTACCATTTCACAGATTCACTCAGATTTAGGACGTTGAATGATGGCTCAATTTAAAATATCAACGTTTGGTATTTTATTAATAAAATATTAAAAATATCAACGTTTGGTATTTTATTAATAAAATATTAAAAATCATCACAGTTTAGATCCAAGTTGGGCGCGTCCAAATATTGGCCGGAAACGTTATGGAAACGATGACAATACAAAGTTCATTAGTGTTCCGATTAAGTAAAATAAAGCTGAAACTCAAATTTATTATAAAGGCAGTATTCTGCCAGTTAAAGGCATTCCACAACGTAGGATTAAAAGAATTTAAATCAGATTCCGTAAGTCTTAAATTTAAAATAGTCTGGATGCGCCCCACTCGGTAAGTGGAACGAATACTGCTCTAATGCAATAAATCGACATTATTCAAATAATATGGTACAAAGTCAATCGCTTCTGGTGATACAAGTGGATCTTCTTCCATCGGAAGTGGTGACGGCGAAGACGGTGGCGAGGGAGGTGGTGAAGGCGCGGAAGGTGATGTCGGTGACGTTGGTAACGAAGACACTGACGTCACGCCCGATGACGGCGACCGTCGGCGTTTTCGGGATTTTACAGTAAGATATGTTTTTTACAATACGAGTTTATTGTCCTATGGCATAGGATAATTTCCTTTTGCTGAAAATAGAAAATGGTTTGTTACGTTAAGTTATTTAAGTTAACAAAAGTAATACAAACACGAATGTAGTTCATAACAGTTTCTTGGATAGTGAAATATGTAGTAAAGTATTCAACTAATTAAACACACAAGATATCAAAACACTGGAGTATTTTACGATCTTATCGTAGTCAATCTGTTCAGTTGGTATGTGCAGTGAATAGAAACGTAGTCGGTGATAATATCCAACATCTGTAAAGATCACTCACCGTAGTGCCTTTGGTCACCGACTCAGGTGGCGCAGAGGTAGCGGGGACACCAGCAGCGGCGACGCGCTTCTTTTCTTGGCGCTGAAATAAAGACAAGTTGATTTTTAATCATGGCAACAAAACATAAAGAGACGGGATTTGTTGCCGCACCTGAAATAAACACAACTTTACTTTTAATAATGGCGTACAAAACATAAAGAGATGCATGTGATTTGCAGCAGCGCCTTAAACGTTTAAACGATACGATCAAATTACCAGTATTTCTTTAATACGGTCTTTCAGCTGCTGCTGCTGCGTGTCTATATTTCTTTCGCATCGCCCCTTCTTGATATGCCGTTGCCAACAGTGTTTGTTTGTAAATGTGCTGCCGTACAAGCAGCACGTACAGCACGCCAACACGTTCTGGCGCTTGGTCGGAGGTGGGGTAGTCGGACTGTCGGCCGCTCAGGCCGCCGGTATTGTCACGGTGACTGTCTCGGTGGCTGTCGGAGTCGACTGCCTCTTAGGGGGCAAGGACCCTTTGTTGAATTTCTACAAGAATAATAAAATATTACAGATTCTATGGTAGGGAGAACTTGTGACCAAAAGTCATGTTACCAAAAGTACGGTGACCAGAAGTGGATAGGAAGACAATAACTACCGGTATATGGAGACAATGTCTCGATAGGAAGAGGGTGGGAGCGGCTATGTTGACAGGATGTATGTGGGAGCCGCCGTTTTCACGGAAGTAAACATAGACGGGGATGCCATTTTGACAGACGTGCATGGGAGCCGACATTTGGGGAAAAGTCGTTTTGACGGGAAGTACGCAGGGAGCAGCCTTTTTGGCGGGAAGAATGTAGGAGCTGCCATTTTAGGCAAAAATTTTTAGTAACGCAATATAAAGTTTAACTCACCACTAGCGCATCCAGGTCGGCCTCCTCCGTTGCCCTTGAACGGCCGCCGGTCATGTGCTTCTTCCAGTTGTTTTACGTGAAAATCAACCTTACACTACGGGCAGGTGAACGGAGCCAGGGAGGGGGGTGGTCTCGCGGTGGTAGGACAACCTCACCGGCGGCAGCGACCAGAGGTTGTGCCGGGGGAGTCCGACGGCCGACTTTCTAAACGTACGAAGGATTTTTAGTAGACGTCGTGTTTTCATAAGTATCTTAATGCTACATAATTACACATACGACAAAATTGTGAAATGGAAATAATATTAATAGTAATAAACACTTACCACCTGGGACGGTAGTTGCGCTGACGCCCAGGCTGGTGGTATATCTGGCGCCGAGGCTGCCGGTCGTTTAATTGCCGTTGGTGATGCTGGCGCCTGTGGTGCTGCCGCCGGTGGTGGGGGAACGCCTCTCCGTAGGTGATGCAGGTCAGTTCCGCCACTCTATTAATGATGGGCTGCGGCGTCTGGCCGCGTCGGTAAAGTCCAGCCTCGTCGGACGTTATCGCTAGTCATGATCGCACGACTGAACATCTTGCAGAAATGTGTTCGACTGCCAGAGGTCCGCGCTTATATAAAAATATGAAGGTCACATGAGCCGAAAGGTCACGTGGGCTTGCCGAATAAGCACGGACCTCAAAGTAGAAAACAGACGCGCGGACAGCAGAGTAGAAAGTACACGCATGGACTGCAGATTAGAAACTACACGCGCGGACTATAAGGTAGACATAGCCTCATAAAAAGATATAATTGAGCATGCGCAATGACCTATTTAACGATATGATTGACATATTTTTGTGGTTCACCACATAAGAGACACGAATTTAAGTCTTTCACACATTTTTGTCAGGGGCCGCCACTTGACCTACTTATTTAGTTCAACACCTATCCCCCAGGTGCACCATTTGACGTTAACCTTTTGACCTATTTATTGACGCTTTGTCCTGTTTTTATAGTAGAAACCAAATAAGACGCACGAATTTAAGCAGTACCATTTCATAATTTTCCAACAAGGGGCGCTTATTGATCTAGTTATGTAGTTCCTCAGGGGCGCCACTTGACATTTGATCTTGATATTTGACCTTTAATCTTTGACTTTTCACTGGTTGACCTTTGACCTTGCACCAGCTGACCTTTGACTTTGACACTTGTTGACTTTTGACCTTTGATTTTGCGCCGGAAGTGACGTCATTTGGTTTTGCTTCAATCCAAATCCAACATCCCCTCGATTTCAACCTATATTGCTATCCCCTACGTAAACTACGATCAACCTAGGGGTCTACTACTTAGTATCAAACAGCCTCATCTGCACTCGCGACGCTAAACGGAACGCCATTTTCACTCATCGCAATACACAATAATTACACGGAACGTACATTTAAATTAACTCAACCTCAATGTACTGCAAAATAATCATATGGCCCATCCATTGCATCGCACCTTTCACAAACGCAGCAACAACGTAATTCACACCTGGCAAGCATTAGCTCTACAGAACGACAGCCTTAAACGAAAAAACAAACAAACAAATCAATAAAGATAGGCCGTTCCTGCCTTGCAGGAGGGCTGCGACGTGCCCGAAAGCCCGGACAGCGAGAACGTTAAGGTGTGGAAACAAACGCTGATGGATGCCGCCGACGTCGATGGTTTGGATGGCGACGCAGTCAGGGAGGCAACTTTCCGCATGGCCAAGACAGCCGGTGGGTCAGCACCAACTGCAGCTAACGTGTTATCAATGAGTCGCCTCTCTGACCTATCTCCAGGCCTGTACTAGGCTGGGTGGTTGCGAAGGGTGCCAACGCCCCCCTTACGCTAAGGCGAAATAGTTCCGCTTGGGGGAGTGACTTAAACTTAGTTGTATGAACAGTAACTTGACGCAGTGACTAGAGCACCGGACTCTCAACCGAGAGAACCTGGGTTCGAATCCTGTGCTGCCATGTCGAACCGTGGGCAAATTCGTTCACTCTATTCGCTGCACCAGTTCACTCAGCTGTATGAATGAGTACCTGGCTATAGACAGTGGTGGCTATCTGTGTACACATACTGTTCGCACGTTAATTACAGCTTGGCTGAATGTTTCCCAGAAAAGTCGAAATGGTGTTCGATGCACCAGGTCTGCCTGGGAATAACGTGTAAAGCGCCTTCAGCAGTCCTATGGACTGGATACTGCGCTATGTAAGAATGCAATCTTTTGTGAGATAGATTGCTTTGGGATACGAGAAAGACGCAAGATACTAATCACATTTGATGGTCGGTGAACAGATAGAGCAGACATACAAGAGTGCCCAATTTAATTTGATTCGATAGCACACCGGTAGTAAAGGGGTAGTGATGGTGACAACCGAAGTGTCTTTAGTACAACATATGCGAGGCAGTTTTGTCTATGTTGGAGTTTAGCAGCATCTCTTCAAGAAATGGTGTTTCGGGGTGAGTTGCAATAGCATCGAAGCTTCTGTTGCAGAGGACAAACACTGGCACATGTCAACTTCGTCAAAAAAGCGGCCTTCAGTCATCGTAAAATTTCCCCGTCTTGAATCACGTCGTCTGACAGTATCCGACGCGCGACGAACGTCGTTCACCTATGACCCCGGTCATCAGCGGGCAATGGACGAGAAACGGTCAATTGGTGGCCAGCCCACCCAGCCAAAGCCGCACTTCCAACCACGCATCGTAGCTGGGCGGTAGGGTGATTGCCTTTATATTGTCATTATATTACTAACAGGTCAATGGCAGACGATTAAAATCCAAGTGATTTTTTTGAGTTTATACGGTAATTTAAACGGGAATTTTTTTTACATTTCTTGCCGCCCCCCCCCCCCCCCCCCCCCAAATAGTTATGAAACGTAAAGGGCAGATTTTCAAAATCTGAAACTTTCGAATGGTGGCTTATAGCTTACGCTGCATGTATCAATGGTGAAAGGATGTCATTCATTTGGACAGAGTCCAGTTTGTTTGTGCGACAGATTACGAGGAACACCGTTCATGTTAATGTTCTCAAAAAAATTATTATATAGGTTCGTGGAATCGCAACTACAAGTCGGCAACACAACAAATGAGAACAAAATTTAAACTGAAGCGATTGTGTGCACGGTTAATGGAATAATTGCTTGACATACTATATAGCATGGTTTCAAAGGAGAAATTAATAGTACAGTTCCACTTCTGACGCCAAATGTCGCAGGACGTAATAAACGGTAAGAAGGTAACATATAATATACTCTCCTGACTGTAAGCCGTGCTCACCAGCAGGACCCCCGGTCGGATGGAGCACACGTACGGCGCGAATCCACTGGACAAGTATCCGCTGCCGACGTCCAGCGCCAAGACGACACACGACACCGTTCCAGTCGATAGCACGACCGACTACGAGGCCTCCGGTCACGCGCCCGATCACGCGCACAGATACGCGTACGTGCCCGCCATCGAGCGTGCGCCCAGTATGACCCGACGTGCCACCATCGCTGCAGGGGGACAACCGCTGCCGAAAGGCAGGCACATGCCAGATGTAGGTGCCTACCAGTACATTGTCAGAAGCAAGCGTTCCTTGTAATTAAGGTGGTTTAGCATTTTAGTTGTGAACATTTTAATTAACCTATCCATCATGTGACCTGTTGCCTGGCAAACAGCTCCGCCAAGCGATCAAAACATGGATGCCGAACACTGGGTGCGTTCGCGCTTTCCGTCGTGCATTTTGTTGAAACTCTGGCCACACAACTGTTTCTTAATGACAAAAACATAAGGCAAAGTTTATAAAGTGACACCTGTATGCGGCAATGCTTGATTTATGAGATGTTGTGCAGCAATGGTAATGTAATTCACGTATATAACCATTATCAACAATAACTGTTTGCAAAGTCGCGCGCAAAATGTTGATTGTAACGTAGGTAAACAGCGAAATACTGGATATATCAATTGTTTGCATACATAATGTAAACATAGTAGTGGACTGGCGTGCTAGGGGTTGATAAAACCCGTTACGTGTGAGTGGTACAGGGAGGGGTAGGGATAAATAGAAGTCTATTTCATCACCACAAGTGATGTTTCCTTGGAAAGATGTGTGAATACTCTTTCCAATCGTGTCAGTCGTAATTACTATAATTATAATCGTGGTGTCATGACGTCCCTAAATAAATGACAGCTGAGGGGCAGGTCAAGGGGGTTCACTGGGTTCGTGCGCAGTACGCAGAGGCCCGCTTCCTGGCTTGGGGTATTTTCAGCCTGTTACACCGGACAGCAACGACACCGGATTCAGAGTATATCATCCTCGCAAGCCAGGGCTTTTTGCCTTGCAAAACTAGCCCTGGCTGATCCCCGATGCGAAGTGCGGAAGTTAGCCGAATCAAACTAGTAATTGACTTCGCCAGTCGCGACTGCATCCGTGAGAACAGCGCAAATACCCGCCCCAATTTGAAGACGGATAAACGACTTCTGGGAATCCCAATATATAATGACCCGTTCGCCCATTAGCACGAGCAGCTGAGCGGTATTGTGTATTGGAATAATTGCTTCTAGTTCCTAAACACTGCATGTAACACGAGCCACTGTTGGTTGAAATTAGTTTTATTATGACCACCTGACCTGCCGCTAACCACTGATCTAGTGAGCGATTCCATAGGCTGAGCTTAAATTCAGAGTTTCGCAAAGCGATCAGCCAGGGGGTACTGCTGGCAGGCTGGCACTGGCGTAATCAGCAGCAGCGACCCCTGGCGCACGAGGATGCAGCATATTCACACTTTTTCTATTTAAGGAAGTAACAAACGAATGCAACGAACTCCCCGAGTGACAGGTGCGGTGGACAAGCATACCATCGGCTAAATCGTCATCATGGCACCGTGTGTGTGTGCGCGCGCGCTCGTGCGTGCGTGCGTGTATTGTGCGTGTATTTTTGTGTTTGCGTGCGTGTACGTGTGGTGTGTGTTTGTGTGTATGTATTGCTTGTGTCCGCGCGTGTGTACATGTGTGCGAGTGCGTGCATGTTTTCACGCGCGCGCGCATGTTTGACATTCCTCGGAGCACCGTTAACCGTACATTCGTATATCAGGTAGTATGCTGACTGGATTCTTTTACAAGCTACATATTAAAAATGTTTGGAAATATGAAACGAATGTTGAAATACAACACCTAAAATGGTTTGAATTATGATTCGAAGTTTGCTCGTTTCAGAGAGAAGTCAAAGAAGCATTTAGGGAAGAAAACAAAACAGCAATGTAAGTAGAGGATGCTGTAGTCGCACACGATTTGACATATAGGTGTTACACCACCCAATTTTGATTCACTGTTACAATGATAATTAACTTATCCAAGGTAAATATATGCCTAACATGCCTTACACACAACTAACCTGCTGCGATACATTTGTCATATGAAATTGTCGTTACATATGTATCTTCAAATAAACTACATCGTCGACGTAGGTAGGTTAGTTCTAATTTGGTGCATGTTCAGTGTGTCAATGACGTGATTGCGCTTACATTTATCCGGGCGTTAAATAATATCCGGGTGACGTTTCTGCGCGTGCGCGTATCTAGGGGAAAGTATTTAGCACCAGCTACGACTGTCGAGCTTTCATTTATTCGGGCGTTATGTATGTTTATATATATGTGACGGGGCCAATTTGTACAACAACAAGTCGGCTCCAATCTTTTCGATCAAGTTCTTTATTTGTGGTCTTACTTCCGGATACAAAAAGAAACCTAGGCAAAGTAAACAGTTTGTCAATACAGTACTAACAATACAAATATACGTACGTAGATATATTAATGATTATGATGCGTGGACACATGTCACACAGCACGCACGCGCAATATAATGAATCCAGTATAATGTAAAGTAACCTAAAGATCTATAATTGTCGTACAAGTTATACTAGGAATGCAAATGTATGTAAATCAACAACACAAGTATAAGCATCTAACAGATGCAATAATTACAT
Organism: Escarpia spicata; assembly: GCA_963995525.1. Lineage (NCBI taxonomy): Eukaryota > Metazoa > Annelida > Polychaeta > Sabellida > Siboglinidae > Escarpia > Escarpia spicata. Next base: position 42,458,849 of record OZ023214.1, read on the forward strand.
AATCTACCATGACTGTAATGACCATGCTCACCCCAACACTGCTCTGGAGGCTCATTAATGAATCTCACATCATTCATTCGAGGCCTGTGGCCGGTTGCATGACACGCACCCAACTTAGGCGGTCGAATTACACCCAACTCCCTAGGTGTCACCTAGCTGGGCAGATGCTTAGGAAGCGTTGCATGACAGGCACCCAGACGTCGCCCAACTAAGTGCTAGTGGCACGATTAACCGATAAGCAGATTACCGCGTTTTCAGGGCAAATCTTCCCAGAGTTCATTTCATTTCATCATGGCGGACGCAAAACTACAAATTCGAAATAGGAAAGAGAATTTCGTTCACGACGAAATAATCGCCCTCATACAGGCGTATGGCAGGAGTAAAAACACACTCCAAGGGCGGTTCAAGTCGACGCTGTCCAACCGCGACAAGAAGGTAGCATGGGACATGGTTACATCAGAAGTGAACGCCGTTTCGAAGTCGCACCGTAGTGTTGACGACTTGAAACAGAAATGGCAGAAACTTGCCAGCGATGCGAGGGCAGACCTGGCAAGACGGAAACACCAAGGGACAGGTGGTGGACCGCGTCGCAAAGACGGCATATACACTGATCTGATCGCCGACATCTTCGGAGAGGAATCGGCCCTTATAGACGGGATAGAAGGCGGCATGGATGTGGGCGACAACGGCCTGTTCGCAATCGAAGCTGAAGGTTTGCTAATGTCATTTCTTTATTTGTGCTTAATTCCTTTAAAATAAGCCGCAATTGCTTTGTGAGTTGTCTTAGAAACTACGTTAGTCGGTCACAATTAACAAGGTTGTACACGCATCCACCGTAACTAAATAAATGTGTCCTTGGTACTGCTACTGATGTAATGTTGCACCATAATTATCTAACAGTGATAGTTGCGAATCTCGAATCTGAATGTTACGTTGAACGATCAATCCTGATAATTACACAACGTTTGATCTGTCTGTGGAGGACTCAGAAGAGAAAGGAGACAGAAAAAAACATTAATAGATGAGCTCGATTTATAACATCAGTAGTGTGTCACTGTTTTTGATCTTGTGTCATCAGTGTATACACGTCTCGTGTCATCAGTGTATACACGTTTCGGGATGTTCCTATGCCTATGCCTGGCTCCCTCCTGCAATGGCATGGTGCAACATGTCATTTATAGCAGAACACATATAATTATTTACACAAGTATTTCAATTCCATATTCCTATACTACTTTGTGTTACCATATTCTGTTCCAATTTACTACACAGTATACCTATTCTATGACTTGTTAAATGACTGAACCAAACACTCGGCCAGTGTTTACCACCTAGCTACACTATCCACGGTGGCTCCCAACTTGTTTTCAAGTGTCAGTCTCTAGGGAATATGCTCCACACTCTACACAGCCAACCCCATAGGGTGATTAATCAGGAGGACATTAGTGGCTACTGGGCAGTTTCTGATACTGACTGCACAGCTTTATAGAACACATTTTGTTGCTAAATGCATAATATGGCCGTATATTAACCTAATAGCATGTAGATTAAGCATCATAATACACAACACAGTACCTGATTAAACATGATTAAAACTGTATACTCTGCAAGTTATATCACCAGCAGGATGCAAGCATTCTAAAACTCATTAAGACCACTACTGTTTACAACCAGCCAGTGTGGGTCAACCACAGCATCCTGGGGTGTCCACTCAAAGCAATTTTCCATATAGTGAAAACCCTTATAACTAAATAATTGCTTTAAAACATCCATGCAAGTTTAGGTCTAATGATGGACAATCTTTCACTTCATGATGTGGTATAATTAGAAAAGGGAAATAATACCTTAAAAGTATTATTGAACAAGTTGACACTCACCAAAAATAAATGTCTCCTCCTAGTTGTGTGAAACCTGAGCCAGCCTAGCCCACAGCTGCTGTACCAATGCTTGGTGAAAATACACACGTGACCAGTGTCTCTGGAGTTTATCTCATACCATTCAAGCAACTGGTTACTCATAGTAATTAATTACCTAAATATAATTATAATCAACACCTTAGCAATTAAATCATGAAAATGTAGTTTCACAAAATAAAGAATGTAACAATATCCGTCATCTACTTAGCATATGGTGCTGCCATATTGTGGCTGGTGGCGACATTAGAATGACAATTAAGATGTATTCCATCTCTTAATTAGCATGTTACAACATAACTATGAACATGTGTAGGTGTCCAAACTGCTACCTTACAATCTTCCGAGCTAAATGTCTGCCGTCTCGGTAGACACTAATTCTACTCATCGTTCCTTCAGTGATTGTGCAATAGCTGCTTCTGTAGATCCTTTCTCAAGGAAGCAATTAGTGCTTTTGACAGAGAGGTAATTGCCCTGTCTATGGAATCTTCCATATCAGTGAATTTACAAACATTGACAGTCTGCACAGCAGCAGAGCTTGGTAGACGATGTAGGTTGGTATGTTTTCCTGCAGTGGTTCGTACCGAACGTCGAATTATTTGTCGCCCATTATCTGCATTCCCAACTCCTGCTCGTCTAACTTCCATCTCAACGGCATCTGGCAGTTGTCCTCTATCCTCATTTTGATTTAAGGCATCATCTACGACACCTGTGGGCACACCTGGCACAACTCCTTGACATAAGCTGTCAATTGTTATAACATCCAGCTCGTTTTCTGAATCCGATGACCCTGGAGTGTTGGAATCAGTAGGTGGTGCAATTGTTTCCTGGTTGTCATTACTTCGCAACTCAGTGTACTCATTGTCGGGCACTAATTCTTTGTTATCCAACAACTCAGCTCGATGGATTGCTTTTGTGGCTCCAAAACCATCAGCTGGTTGAATGATATATACATTGCCACCATCGAGACAAGACAACACTTTGTATGGAGTCGGTTTCCATGCGTCCTGAATCTTGGCACGACCAATGGGATGGTTGCGCAAGAAGACCCTTGATCCAATCCTGATGCCTTGATCATTTACTTTCTTCTCCTGCCGTCTCTTTCGTGCATGTACTCCTCGATCAGTATTGCGACGAACTCGCTCTAGTACATGGTTCAGCCTATGACAATGGCTCTCCAACCAATCATCCACCGACCCAGTCCTGGCATCTTCCTGTGTCAACCCCAGGAACGATTCAGCAGGCAGTCTTGGATCTCGTCCAAACATAACGAAGAATGGCGAATATCCCGTTGAAGCATGTGGTGTGGCATTGTATGCAAATGTCAGCTCTGGCAAGTGTTTCGGCCATCGTCGTTTCTCATCTGCTGATAGGGTTCGGAGTAAGTTGTGCATCGTTCTGTTATATCGTTCACATTGAGCGTTTCCTTGCGATCTGTACGGTGTTGTCTTTGTCTTCTTGATGTCGTACATACGGCACAATTCTCTAATCACAGTACCATCAAAGTTGCGACCTTGATCACTGTGAATTCGTCTCGGTACGCCAAACTGGACAAACCAGTTATTTACCAACACGGTGGCAACTGTCTTTGTCTTTTGGTCTTTCGTTGGAATTGCTTGTGTGAATTTGGTGAAGATATCTGTGATGACCAGCACATTCTCACGTCCATCTGATGCAGGCTCCAAAACCGTAAAGTCAATCGCCAACACATCGAGTGGTGCAGTAGCCACGAGACTACCCATATGTGTTTGCAGCTTGGGTTATTTGTCTTTAGCCAGACAACAACGCTCACACTTGTCACACCATCTTTGTACATCACACGTCATCGTTGGCCAGTAACAGCGCATCTTTATTAATGCTAATGTGCGTTCTGAACCTTGATGTCCAGCAGCATCGTGCATTGCGGTTAGTACTCTGTTGCGTAACTGAGTGGGTAAAACCAGTTGATTGATTTCCACTCCTTCGATCTCGATTTTCCTTGTCAATACTCCGTCCTTGAAAGAAAGCTTAGTTTGTTGACCAATGATTTTCCTCGCTGGCTTGCTCAGTGTCATTATCCGTCTTCTTGTTGGTTTGTGGTTTGATTTGAGATATGGCAACACTTGCCTAATCTCTTCATCCTGTTCTTGCATGGTTATCATCTCAGTCTTTGGGATGGTAGATAGCATGGTGGCTGTTGCAGTTGTTATCTCATGAACAAACACGTCTCGTGCTGTCGGGTTTTGTGAAGACAGGATGTCGTTTGTTTCATGAATCTTTGATCTAAGTTCGGTTGAGAGGATTGTACCACCAACAGTCTCCTGAATTATAGTAGATACGGCAAATGGTGTCATTTCTCGTTCGGATTCTTCTCTATCACTCGGCGGTCTCCTGCTCAAGGAATCAGCATTCCTATTTGCACGGCCAGATCGGTACTTCAAACTGAAATCGAATGATGCCAGTTGTGAAGCCCACCGCATCTCTGTGGCTCCAAGCTTGGACGTTTGCAGGTAACTCAACGGGTTGTTGTCTGTGAAGACGACAAATTTCGACCCGAGTAGGTAGTCCCGAAACCTTTCCGTAACAGCCCACTTCAGTGCTAGAAATTCAAGCTTCATGCTACTGTAGTTCTCCATATTTCTCTCTGTTGGCTTGAGGCTTCTACTCGCATAGCAGATCACTCTACGTCCCTCTTCAAAGTCTTGGGAGAGTACAGCTCCCAGTGCTTGGTACGACGCATCCACCTCCACAACAAACGGTTGAGAGAAATCGGGGTATGCAAGCACTCTACCAGAAGTGAGTTGTTTTTTTAGCTGCTCAAATGATTCTTGACAATCTGCAGACCATCGGTTTGCGAAAGGAACGAAAATAGATGCAGAACTGTCAAGAGTCTTCCTTTGTCTGGTATTCTTCTTGCGATGTTTCGTCTTAGTACCACCGAGCAAAGCGTTAAGCGGAGCTGCAATCTTGGAGAATCCAGATACCATACGTCTGTAGTACCCAGCAAGTCCCAAGAAACTCCTAAGCTCTGTCTCAGAGGTTGGTGTTGGCCAACTGTCTATGGCCTCAGTCTTTTCAGGGTCACATGACACACCATCTTCCGACACAATGTGACCTAGATAGTTTATCTTGCGCTTGAAGAGATGACACTTTGATGGCTTTAGCTTCAAACCTTGCTCTTCTAAGCGTGTCAAAACAACTTCTAGATTGGTGATCATCTCCTCAATGCTCTTTGCATACAGCAAAATGTCGTCGAGGTATATTAGTAGATTCTCGTAGTTGAAATCAGCTAACATGCTTTCCATGAGACGCTGATACGTGGCAGGAGCATTGCAAAGACCAAACGGCATTCTCGTGAACTCGAAGAGTCCCCCTGTTCCTACGCGAAAAGCGGTTTTCGGTATGTCGTTTTCTTCCATGGCACATTGCATGTATCCTTGGGCGGCATCCAAGGTGCAGAAATATATGGCTCCTCGGAGTGCTTCCAACGCCTCGTCAATTCTTGGCAGGGGGTATGCGTGTTTCCGAGTCCTTAGATTTAAAGGACGGTAGTCGACACACACTCTCAGCTCTCCAGTCTTCTTCCTCACTAGCACTGCCTGAAACGCCCACGGGCTGTTGCTCTTTCGGATAATGCCTTGCCGCATCCAATTTTCTAGATGTTGTCGCACTTCCTGCTGTAGGTTGGGCGGCACTCGACGATGTGGAATCCTTATGGGCGTTTCATCAGTTAGTGGTATCCCATGTTTCACATTGTCAATGTAGCCTAGGTCGTCATCACCGAGACTGAACGCACCCACATGCCTGAGTAGCATGGCGTGTAGCAACTTCTTCTGTTCTTCACTGAGGTTGTTCTCCTCTATATCTAAACTGAATGGAAGTTCAGGTAGATCTTCAGTCTTCGGTGTGATGTCTTCTTGTAGTGGGCCTAACACTACCTTGTCTTCTTCCACCTGATGGATCTGACAGTCGCGCTCCAGTTGACCATCTACTACTGTTACTTTGGTCATCAGTCCGAGTCGCGTTCGTGGGTTTAGCCAAATGTCCTGTTCGGTTTCATTGGCGACACACAGAACAACTCTTCCCTTTTCAAGAATGGACAAGGTATCATGTACCTTGATCCCTTGAGGTAGATGTATTTCAACCCCAACTCGCTCCACCAACACCTCGCCTGACATTTTCTTATTACCAGTACACGGTACTGACGTCACTGTCCATGCAGGTAGAAGCACAGGCATCTTACCTGCTACCTTGGCAAGACCAACTGGTATTTTGGAGTTGTTTCCTCTGTTTTAGTTGCGTGCAGAGGCAGTTCGCTAAGCCAATCTGGTCCATCTGGGTGTTTCTGAAATTCCTCACTTCCCATTGTATTCAACACATGTTTTGAGATTCGCCGCAACACATTGCATCCTAGAAGGCCAGGAACCGATTCTTTTGCTGCTCGCTGGGCAGGATTTGGAGAATCTCGCACTACGAGCATTCCTACTCCACTGTATCTATTGTCAAGTGCGACAAGATCTGGCTCGAAGTAACCGACATATGGAATGCTGAGCCCATTTGCTGCTGTGAGAGTTAGAACTGTGTCTATCTGGATGAGCCGATATCCCTCTGGTTCTAACAATCGACGATAGAATGATTCTGTCACCATTGATACCTCTGACCCAGAGTCCAATAAACACCTACATTCTACATCTCCAATCTTGATGGTTGCTTCTGAACAATGACCTATTGCCCTGGAGTAAATCCTCTCCGAATCGATGCCATCCAGCAAGCCAAAGTCACCCTCTTCCACCACTTGGCTTTCAGTGATGGAGGGAATCAGTTTCCCACCTGCGTCTTGCTTGAGGGATGTTCCTGCATTTGCGGTTGTCTACCTCGTTTCTGTTGATTTGCCAACTTCTTGGCTGGACACTCCCTGATCATGTGATCAGGTGATCCACAGCCATAACACACCCGTATACCGTTCTCGTTTCTTCAACTGTTGTTACGCTTGGTGTGTTTCTTAGGTGTACAGAGGAGCAAATCAAGTTTCTTCTCAATGGCATCAATCTGTGCCTGCTGCTTTCCCATTTTCTCCTCGAGGGTGCTTGTTGTCGGTGTGTGACTCACTTCATGAACCGTGGCGTTCCTTGCTTTCCCGCTGTTGTCATCGCCCAGCCACTTCATTGCTCTGTCTCTGAATGACCAGAATGTCAGCTCTGGTTCGTCCATATTCAGTCGTCGCAGCTCTCGACGGAAATGGTTGTCAACTACACCTTCTGTCAATCGCTCTTTCAACTCTTTATTGATGCTTTCGTCTTCCCGGTTGTCTCTTTGAACAATCCGATCGGCGACCTTAACCAAAGCTAAAGAATAATCTTCGAAAGACTCTTTCTCTCCCTGGTCCCGCCGAAAAAATTCCTTCTTCAGACTTGTTGCCGAGTCCACATAACCATAGGACTCCTCTATAGCATCCAGTAGTCGAGTCACGTCTCGCTCGCCACGAAACCGAAGTCGCATCTCAGACTTCGCTTCACCAACCAGATGTTGCATTATGAAGTCAACCTGTTCATCTGGCGACATCCTTCTGGCACTTATGCTTGATTTGATGTCCTCCAGCCAGTCTGTGACATCTACATCCTGCTGATCGCGAGGGCGACCACGTAGCTTAGGAATTTTCTTTTCCCTCGACACATATACTACTCTGTCTACTGCCCCTGCAGATGCCTCTGCTCTAGCAGCCCTCTCCTCTGCCACTGTCGCTGCATGTTCTGCCTGTTGCAGACGCCTGGCCAAAACACGCTGATCCTCTAGCTCTTTTTTCAATGTGTCCAGCTCCTCTCGCGCACGACGCAACTGTGCCATGCTAGCTACAGTGAGATTACAGAGAGAAGAGAATACAGATTAGTAGTACGTTAACACAAAACAATCATGGCATTCAAATCAATGTGCAACTTATTTAACATTGTTCATCAACTCAACAAGATGGTAGTGAGTTGATCTGACTCGTCCATGTTAATGTTCATTGTTGACACTGTTATAGATCGTCGATGGTAGTTGTAGTTCTCCCTCGGTCTCGTCCTCCAGCTGTCTCCGTCCGTGCATGTGATGGGGTTTCACCAGGGCCACAACCCTGCTCGCAGCGCCAAATTGTGACGGGGCCAATTTGTACAACAACAAGTCGGCTCCAATCTTTTCGATCAAGTTCTTTATTTGTGGTCTTACTTCCGGATACAAAAAGAAACCCCAACACTGCTCTGGAGGCTCATTAATGAATCTCACATCATTCATTCGAGGCCTGGCTCTCTCCAAAAATAAATGTCTCCTCCTTGTTGTGTGAAACCTGAGCCAGCCTATTCCACAGCTGCTGTACCAATGCTTGGTGAAAATACACACGTGACCAGTGTCTCTGGAGTTTATCTCATACCATTCAAGCAACTGGTTACTCATAGTAATTAATTACCTAAATATAATTATAATCAACACCTTAGCAATTAAATCATGAAAATGTAGTTTCACAAAATAAAGAATGTAACAATATCCGTCATCTACTTAGCATATGGTGCTGCCATATTGTGGCTGGTGGCGACATTAGAATGACAATTAAGATGTATTCCATCTCTTAATTAGCATGTTACAACATAACTATGAACATGTGTAGGTGTCCAAACTGCTACCTTACATATATATGTATATATTATATATACATAAATTTTAAAAATGTTGCTTCCCACAGACATAAACAATTTCCGTCGTAAAACAGTTTCCTCTCCATGCACACGTCACGTGACTTATTCTTGTACTTGGTCACAAATCTGAAACAGCAAATTATAATTATGTACTCTAAGTATAACGCTCGTATTACGACAACAAATGAAACATATTTAACTACTGGATATTATTTATATTTATTATATATCTATGTGATTTACTGGTGCCAAATATTATGCTTTACATATGCACGTAAACATCACCCGGATCAAATGTAACACCTGGATAAATGTAAGCGCGACAACGTGATAATAATGTGCCACGCACGCACACACACACACACACACACACACACACACACACACACACACACACACACACACACACACACACACACACACACACACACACACACACACACACAGTGCACTTGGAATCAATCAATCAATTTATATATATATATATATAATATATATATATAAACGTATGTGTATCAATACAGAACATATTTAACAGCACATTGACGTCTTTGCCTTCATATATGTACGCACATTTTCTCTCATAAACTGATGTGTTCTGCGTGTAGCGTATGACGGTGTGCTCTTGACAAATGACTGTTGAAGGTCGTTTGGTAAAACGTTATGATATGCGTCGAACAAATAAAATAGTTGTTAGCTCAACTATATCCTTGAATTTTAAAGTACGATAATTGTGAAACAAGTTATTTGTATGATCACATCGTCTCGCACCGTGGATCAATCGTATCACTCTTTTCTGTAGCAATATGATACATTGTAAGTTTGTCACGTACCTAGTAGGTGTTTCCCAATATTTCTGAACAATACATCAAGTGAGGTAAAAACAATGAACAATACAAAGTACGCACGCTGGAGTGGTCGACACAGTGGCTAACTTTATACATTACAGATCCTACTTTCGATAACTGCATTAATTGTGTTCTTCCAATTTAACAATTCATCAGTTAAGACGCCAAGGAGAGTATTGGCTTGAACTCTCTGTATAGCAATATTGTTGATCATTATTGAAAAGTCTGTTTATGGCTGTACCTTCCAAATAGTATATAGTTAGTCTTAGCAATGTTCAGTGATAGTTTGTTTACACATAACCAAGTGTAAACCGTGTTAAGCTCCGTACATAGTTCATTTACCAGATCTGGTAAGTGATTATGAGATTGAAACAGATTGGTGTCGTCGGCGAATAAAATAAACTGCAGTAGCTTCGACAGATGTCATTAACATATATCGTAAACAATTGTGGACCTAGAATGGAACCATGGCACTGACAAGGATTCAATATGTCACACAGTTTTATATATATATATATATGTGTGTGTGTGTGTGTGTGTGTGTGTGTGTGTGTGTGTGTGTGTGTGTGTGTGTGTGTGTGTGTGTGTGTGTGTGTGTGTGTGTGTGTGTGTGTGTGTGTGTGTGTGTGTGTTAAATATATTGTTATATAGTGTTTTTCCAATTTTTTAGAGAATTGTGGAAGCAAGGGAATATGCCTATAGTTATTGAATTCGCTTTTACTTCCTGATTTAAAAACAGTAATATGACCTTGGCAACTTTCTCTTTTTACTTGTTAGATCAGCCGAGCTATTGTTCCACAGCTGTAACTGGGGATACGTTTTATCATGTTTTTCGGACATATATCCACCGGGGACGGTTTATTACGAACATCACCCCGGATTCAAAAGGATGTATTTCTTCACCGGTGAAGTTTTGAAATTCCACACAATGTAGGGAGTATTGGACATATTAGTTATGCGCCCGGGCAATACAACTTCAGAGTATTATATTGTTAACTTTTGTTGTTTGATTAGATTTAACCAACCACAGTTTACATTTAAATGTCCGTAGTGATGATTCTACGACGTTGCAGACATGAGCCAACCGAGATATTGTCGGTGATGAGACAGATCGCGCGAGTGAACATGCCGCCTCCCTTCGACCCCGTCGGTACACTGAACTGCCGGTTAGTTGTCAACGTTACCATCCTTCTGTACGAGTAATATATGATAACGCCTTTATTTGTTTCTCGAAAATTTGGGAATTTACTTAAGTCTTCTTAACTTAGACAAAATGCCCACCCATGAGAGAAGATTGGGCCATTGAGAACTAGACCGACAGTGCTGCAGAACGCAGAAATTAGACCAAATTTGCGTTCTTGCCAAGGAATGAAACAGTATTCAAATACAAGTATCTGTAGAAACGTTTATATCATATCAATACGGCTATCTTGATAAAATACGCGAAAGTCTCTACAGCTATCCGAAAATGTCTGATATGTTAACAAGAAGTGGATGCCTATTATTAAAAGGGGTCCTGCGGAGTTGTTCCGTGGCACAAACGACACGTTCCATAGGCGACGGAAAGAAATTAATATTGGGTGAGCTAAGCCGGAGCTTCAGCACCACTCCACTGTCGGATTATGACATCGGAAGACGGGGGAAGGGTATTGCACAACCCCCTGAGACTCGCCTTCATGCTCACCCAAAATGCACCCGTTCCCTAAATATTGGGGCTAATCCTATCTCCAGCCCCGACCAAAAAAAAATGTCCACCCAAAAATGCAAACCCCTTCCCTAAATATTGAGGGGCTAATCCAGTCGTATTCTTCCCTTTGCTCCCTTGCAGGTATAGGCGCGGGAACTGGAATTTATCGGGGGGGGGGTGGGTGGGAGACACGGTTCTGGCCCCACTAAATGTGAGCGTGAATGTTTGTTTTTGTGGCGAGCGGCAATGGTGGGTGGAAATCTAAATTTGATGAGACGATTAATGTGTATTTTTGTTGAGTGTGAAAGATGTGTGCAATTACAGGGCAGACATATATGGTTTTCTGCCGTCCCCCCATTAAATGCGAGCGTGAATGTTTGTTTTTGTGGCTAGCGTCAATGGCGGGTGGAAATCTAAATTTGATGAGACGATAAATTTTTTTATTGTGAAAGGTGTGTGCAACTGGAACGCAGACATAGGGTTTTCTGCCCCCCTCCCAGTAATAGGCTGAGCGGCGGCGAAATTGTTTTCTTCAAAAGCACGCCTCCCCCCACCCTCCCCCGTCTTCGGATGTCATAATTTCAGCCGAGACATCGGAGAGAAGCTGGAGAAGGTAAATTTACAGCAGCGGCGCGACGTAAAACATAACATTTTGAACAGCGCTGTCCCTCACGGATGCCATGAGTTCACAGCCGAGACAGTGGAGTGTTCAGTGTTCACACCTGCCCTCCTAAGGTCTTTTTCATGTTGTCGTTCCATCTCAGCTTCGGTCTTCCTCTTCGTCGTTTGCCGCCCTCTTCTGCGTTCCGTGCTCTTGTTGACAGTCTGTCTTCGCTCATTATTTGCACGTGTCCTGTCCATCTCATTCAGTTTCCCACTACTTTAATATTTAGGTATCTTTCACGCCAATCTCTTCTCTCAGGCTAACCCTATCCCCAACAATATTTGGTTCCGACGCCTATGCATTCATAACAAGTCATTGTTTGTCCGTAGTTACCTGCGCCTGTCGGAGAACAACGTGAAGGAGCTGTTGGACATGTGTGACAAGGAGGGCATCAAGGTCGGCATCCACGGCCACATGACGGAGGAGGAGGTGATCGACTACTTCGAGAGGATGAAGCTCGCCGAGAAGCTGCTCCAGCAGACCGGGGCAGACGATGTCGTCGACGGCAAAAGTGTACAAAGCAAGAACGAAATCGGCGCATACAAGGCAAAGGCGCGACCCAATCACGACTGAGTGTCAGCTTCACATTCCGTCATGGTGTTCTGGAGGGTGGGGGGTGGTCATTCCAACCAAGTTGATATTTTGGGTCGCTGATATCGAGAAATGAACGCCTAGTAAGATTGCCGTGGGAGTTGGGGCCGAGTTGTAGCTAGTCTTGCGGAAATCTTTGTCTGGGTGTGCATTAATAAGTGGACCATAATTCGTTAAAAAATCGATAACAACGATGTAATTGATTTCTGAGACAAGCGCGGAAACCGGACAATAAGATCGGACGGTCCTCTTATGAAACCAGTGAGGGAACCCGTCACATACAATAATTATTTGCAACGTTACGCCACGGGATCGTGGCTAAACAAATAATCAACAAAAGTCGCAAACTACACCACGAAACGATTGCTTTATTAGACGATTAGACAATTCGACGTTCACTAGACACTTCTAGACAGCTTTATCACAATAATACATCACACTGTATGAGTATTCGACGCCACCAGCTACACAGAACAGATCAGGCCTGCGCACCACGCCCGACACCTTTAGCAACGACGGTCTACACGAGTCCTCGGCGAGTAGATGCGTCGTTTTTCTTTTCACAGCACACGCCAATAAAGAGGGGCTTACTTAGAACACTGACTAGGGTACGAAACAATGACAGAGCACATATCAACAGCGCGTCACGAAGGCGCAACAAATAGAACTACAGGCGTGACAAATGTGGGGAGAATATTTCAAAATCATAAACACACTGTATCCTGCAATGTACAGTTGTCATTCCACTGCCATCACATTGCACTACGACACAAACAGCAAACGGACAATGCTACCAAACGGCATGTTTACACGACCGATTAATTGTCCAATGCGCCCGACCATTTGGAAGCGTAATTTCTAAAAGAAACAAGAAATGATGCATCCAACTGGACAGAACACACTTTCACCTGGCAATCGGACAACTACTCACTCGTGTACACCAGCCTTTGCGTGGTTTGTCTTCTATGCTGAGTCTAAAGAACAGATTCATCGGAATTGTATTCGTTACCATTTTCGTCTGGTAATACCTTGGTGTCAAACATTCACTAGCAGGTTCTGCACCTATGTAGCAACCATACATTTATGTAATGCACAGTAAAACAGGCAGTCGGCACATTTTGAGGAAGGAACTCTGTAAAAATAGTCTAAATAAACATGTATGAAGAAAACTGCTTAATCTATGTTGTATAATAACAAGCTGATTTATAATAATAACACATTACAGCATAATTACGTTTCCATCACTTAATTGGCAAGCAACTGATATGGCGACAAACTTAGAAATGTTAGTAATTAAATATTTGTTAAAAAATACTGACTGTGTAAAATACACTTCTGCTACGACAGTTAGACATTAGACTAAAGGCCATCGTTAATTTATATACACACATTTATTAATTAATAAACCAACGAATGGCTAAATCCATGATGAAAATCAAAACACATTGTTCAATTCAGTCAACGACTACATAAAGTATGGTAAATATTCATTATAAAACAACTGAACTAAACTATGTGAGGTATCACAAAACTAGTTTTTAAATATAATATATATATATCGGTATGTATATATATATATATAGTATATATATATGTATGTAAGCAACATATGTCAGATTAATAAACTTAGGGATGCGACCGTCGACTTTTGGTACAGTCCTCCCAACATTATACACTGTATGTATACTAATACGACGGTTTCCATCAGAAATGCACTAAAATAGCAATAATGAGACTCTCCACCAAACCAGACTCCAAGTAATACATACAAACAGGTAAATAGTGCTGACATATCCCACAAACATGATACACAGCAATATAGCATCTACTACACAAACGCCTCAAGCGCACCTCTACTTTCCAGCAAGATATGCATCTACAGACGTATAACGATTTAAAGACATGACATATGACCATATATGGACGTGACAGACGTCTGCCGTGTCACAGATACAGGGCACGAGTGCTGGACTTGTGTGGCCACGCAGGTCAAAGGTTACAACAGCAGCACATGGAACAACACAAACCAATCTGGCTCAAACTGGTATGAGGCATAGCACATGGCACACCGACTTGGCTGAAACTGGCATGAGGCAGGCCAAGCCAGTTTAGACAGGCATGAGGCACTTAAGGCTGAGTGAAAGTGAGCCAATATATCACAGCCAAATATGGCATCGATATTGGTTAGTCAACATATAATTTCACATAGTGTAATCAACAAGAGGTGCATCAGAATCATGATGGATGAACAGCAGACAATACATCATTATATGCTACGCTGATTTGACATACACCAAAACTGTGTCACAAACAATCAACGTTCAGTGCTGATCAGTTTTAAAAGTAATAACGAGTGACAGGTTTATTCGTCCCGATAAACAGGTGAACTACAAATGTGGGAAGTTATGGAACTACTTTCACTGTAACGTATCCATTCACCTAAGGCTGGGGCAATTACTTGCTTACTCTCATTGAGCACGAATATTGTAAAACTACGACACCTACAATTTACAAATCAAATATTTCTTCTACAAAGACTGCATAAATTACAAGTATTTCATAACTGACATCATAATAATTTGCCCAGGCTTCACTGGCAATGCCCTTTTATACATGAGAAACACAGGTTAAATACCTAAACAAAACCCTATGTTTACAACCCTAATGACATGGTTAGCTGTTCGTCTTATTCTCGTGAAGCATTGACACATTATTTGTATTTTTACAGTTGGTCATACACAAGTACGAATAACAAACAAAACTGGTACTTGTACAAATGAGCAAAGGGTATAATTACCCCAGCCCCGTTGTCACCCAGTTGTATTCACTGCAAACAACAGCAATTAATTGTCAAAAGTTGCCCAAATACACACTGCAAAATCATGGACATGAACTACACCACAAATATGAGTTATCCTGCATTGGCCACGTCAATTTCAAAACAACACATCTAGGAACGTTCAACCCAGTCCATGCGGAGTGTGTATTTAAGACATTTGCTCACAGTTTCCAAACGGCTCTTATTATATTATATTCATATGTAAAACCACCACATTTACACTGAAACACAACAGCTATCTCACACTACAGAGGCAACATTTATTCGACAGAACTACCTTAATTTGAATTGTATGCAAAAACATTGTTGATACCTACTAAAATTGTTATTAACGACAATCATTTTAGCAATAGCAGTTCAAAAAAGGCAGCAATATAAAAACAAATAGATATATTTATATAACTGTATCCATCCAGATAGGCAAATAAAAATAAAACTAGTCTGTTCTGACAAGATATAAATGATTAATAGCAGCAATGTTCTTATACTAACAAGCATATTAACCATACCAAATGGGTAGAAAATTGTTTTCCATCTGGTGTCCATTAACAATGTACATATTTGTTGCTGTTATTATTATAACATATCATATTGCAATAATAAACAACAACTGATAGATTACTGAACATTCTTCTGGATAGTTCATTTATATGCAAATTAGTTCTTTTAAACAAGCATCCAATACGTGAATTTTTACCTTGTAGAAGCTTTCATCGGTGTGACACACCAAACCAACTTCTTCAGTACATGTGACGTACGACGTCATCGTACATACGTCACATGTACTGAAGAAGTTGGTTTGGTGTCTCACACCGACAAAAGCCTCTACAAGGTAAAAATTCATGTATTGGATATGTTCGAAATAACTAATTTGCATAACAACAAATAGCATTTACTGGATTGTCTTCAATAGCCTGACAACTCATTGCAGACATCACACATTGACACAGACGTCATACATAAATGCAGACGTCATACATGGATGCAGACGTCATACATAAATGCAGACGTCATACATAAATGCAGATGTCATACATAAATGCAGATGTCATACATGGACACAGATGTCATACATATATACGCAGACGTCACACATAGATGCAGACATTGTGCAAGAATATACAGGGCAATTTTAACTGAAAACAAATTTAATTTTCATGAAAATGTCACAATAATTGACTGCAGTAGTGCAACTGCTGTGTCACGTTACGGAAAAAGTGATATTTACAAATGAACATAGTTAAGTGTATTTCTACTCCATACAGACGATCCATGCTTCCTCTCCAACTTTCAAGTTTAATACGTTTAAAAAATAGCTTGCTACCACCACAAAAACAGACACTTGAATAAACTCTCTCTAATATGTTCAACAAATGACACATACTACAACATAATTAGCTGTGACCTAGCAAAACATATTTCCTACACAAAACATCTCGCTCCATGACCTCTGACCTTGAAGGGAGCATCATGTTTTCTGGTATGACCTTTGGGCTTTTGTGAATTACATGAAACAATGTTGTGACATGCCAACAGAAACGTACCGATAACTAAGAATAAAACACACATAAAACGCAAATGTGAGGTAAGTTGATAAATGTGTTAAAGAAAGAAAACATTTTATAGCAGAAGACTGTCTCAGTTCGGTGCTCAATAACATTTAGGCAGCTCAACTACTCATGTCCAAAGGGATAATACTGGTCTCTGAAGTGCCAATGAAGAAAGAAATGATGGCTGTGCCTTTGTTACTGACGCACGCACGGCACGTTATCTTAATATGCTACGTCATGAAACTCTCGAATCAATGCCGCTTTGAAAAGTAATGAAGTAAATAAAAGACAGAAGAGAAAACCATTCTAGATTCTGGTCTCACAGACAGAAACACCCTGAATGAAGTATTTCCAACTCCTGAGCCACCGAGCGAAGATAAACCTGCAACAGAACATGACGTTGGACGGACAGAGAACGCATGGACCAGGACCTTTTTGATCTAAGCAGACACATCTGTTTTGATATGCAATAATAAAAATTATGCAGCAAACACGACGATGTGACAAACGATACGACAATGTTTCAGACTCCTACATTGTCATATCTACCCCCTATACCCCTATACCTTCGAAACGCGCCCGCTGGGTGAAAATCACGACACCTCGTCGTTAATCATACAACATGTGCACCCGATATTACGTAAGCATAAACTAATCTTTGTTCGCATAACACACTCGTATGCATGCGTGCATCCACGCCACATTCCTGTAAAATGTATACTGTAGGTTCGTCTTAAAAATAGATCTCGTTCTGGCAAGACTGTTGCGGGTTATTCGGCGGGTCACCTCACCAGGTAGCGCCATCTCAATCTGTTGCCTCCGTCTTCTGTGCCCACTTCATATCGTCAGCTCGTGGCCTCACACCGGTCAGCTTCTCGATGAGCGACTCCGTGGCGGGCCAGAAATGGATGGCTTCAAGGATGTAGTTGAACCACCCTGTTGTAATACAGTAGTAGGAATCGTGGGGAGACACATGGTGGATGCGGTGATGTTGGATTGGCAGGATCAGATGCAAGGTCTGCAGCATCTCAATGTACCACGGCAGGCCAAAGTACGTGTGCGACCACTTGTGGATCTGGAACAGTCACCGTTATGATGGTTATCATTAAAACGAGGCAGTCTGTTCGTAGTTTTTCATTTATTAATTAATATAATGTTCTTAAGATTATCTAACTATGTTGAAGGTATACTACTCGCCAAACTGTCCTTAGTAAGCCCGTAACAATGGCTGCAATCTGAAGGTACAAACACAGGTACATGTTCAAATAGTAAACAAAACATTCAGTTTCAAAACAAGCTTTATTGGAAATACAGCCGAGTTGGGCCGAGTTAACTGCTGTATCCGTTGATGTTCAACTGACATTCAACACAGCAGACTTCCTGTTACAAAGTACTACGCCCACTAATTCCTGGCAGACGAACAGACTATGTCCCTTTAATTATGCAATAGAAAGGACCATGTAAATGATAATCTTAAAATCCTCCTGTAGGATTAGTCATCTGAAATATGTTGCCAAGTTATGACAGTGAGCAAGTTGTATATTAATTTTGGATTTATTACTTCTACAGCTTATTACTATTTACCCGGTATATTCCATTGAGGCATTGGGTAACTAAACGACTAAATGTCTTCTCTTCAAAATAAACAACAGATACAACATCATCAATTAATAATTTGGAAGACAAATGTAAAATAAACTTCAAATGAACTAACTAATCACAGCAACAATCAATAGAACACTAATACTTGCATAATTAATTAATTATCTGTCGTACTGCTAATGTAATCAAGCAGTAATGCTAACTAGTATTATTGTTAATCAATAGAGGGCACAACTGGTTTTGAAAACTTATGTCAGTCACGCAATTTATTTACGTAATCCACTGCTTACATAAACAGAACTTTGGTTACACGCACTGCAGAACACTTTTTAAAGAACAGTACTGCAGAAGCAGAGCATCTAGGTACATAGAGTCAACCAGCTGATGTATACATAGGCTTTATGATAGCTTCTGTGAATGTAAACTCTTGTGTTATTCAATATATCATTAATTTATTTAACATATTCCATTAGGGTAATATTTATTATACTGTACTACCAGTATCAGTGACTACGGCAAATTGACAATGCATTTAAAGTGGAATCTCACTATTACGATCACACTTTGGACTGGGCAAAGACCTGAATAGTGAGGTGACCACATTAGCGGGACTATTCTTTAGTGTTATAAAAATAATCTGGAACTGCCCCAAGTTAACCTTAATTGCAAGGTGGCTGTATAACAGAGGTGACCGTAAAACAATGTTCTAATATAAATATGTGTAATATAAAAAATATTTATACATTACATTATTACATTGTTGTGTTTAGTCCCAGCTGATTTTACAGAAACAACTTAAAAGGGTATCATAATCAAAAATGATTGCGTAATGATTTACACAATCACGCAGTTTAAAACTGTCTAAATATATACCTGGGTAGATGATTCTAGGTACAATTTGAGTTTCATGGCAAGGTGAAAATATACACCGCACCTGCAGGGCATATTACAATACCAGTGATTAATTAATTTTAACCAGTGCAATAAGAGACTTAATTACTATCCCCATAATAAAGGTATAAATGGAAATTCTTATATAGCTCAAAGCACTTTACATTTTACTCCCTGAAGCAGAGCATTTAGGTACATAGACAATCGAACACCAACTCGACTTCTCTAGGAAGCATTCAGCTAGCTGCACTTAATGCACAAAGACTATTCATACACAAATATCCACTAATGTCTACGGCCAGGTACTCATTCATTCAACTGAGTGAACTGGAGCAACGTAAAGTGAACGAACTTGCCCAAGGTTAAGATTGTCCCATATTTTGACAATATCAATTATTAGCATTGTGTGAAACTACACCGTGTACAGGTAGCACAGGATTCGAACCTGGCTTCTCTCAGTCGGGAGTCTGAAGCTCTAGCCACTGCGTTCCATCACTGGTTTCACATTGAGCACACATGGCACGGTGTAGTTTCATACACGATGCTCATAATTTATATTGTCAAAATATGGGACAAATCGTAGGCTTATTACTTTGAGAATATCAAAGGCTATTATCGTACATACTGATCAAAAATACTCAATCTACAAATCTATACTCTTGACGATTTTGCCAAACTGAAGACAAATCTTACTGCTATATTTGGAATGTCTAAACCAAACGCATACAGACTGAGATATACAATATAAGCATGACCTTAATGAGATCATTTCATGTTGGACAACGTAAAATATTAATTGTAGCATTGGGCATGGGAAGTGCCAATAATGCCGTCACTCTTGGCTGTGCCGTTGACTTTAACTACCGGGTAGGTCCATATTTACATTGACCATTGTGTACCCATTGTACATGGAGACTGTATGAAAGGTCACACCACAACATTTCTGGTGTATCAAGATTAAGTACAGCTGTAGCAGATAAACCAGTCAATGTACAGATACAAAACAATACACGAAATGGCTTTGTGACTTGGAGGTTATTAGCGAAAACATCAAGAGTTTAATGAGAAATCCTAGGTGCACATTCCACAGAATGGTGATGTGACTAGCTGATTGGAAATATTATAAAGAGGTTCAACCTGAAGATAAATGGTCTGATTTCGTAGCAGTAACTACAAGTGGATGCACTTACGCAATGCAACATTCTATGTTATACGGTGAAAGATGCAACACTGATATTAATTATTATATTCGACATCACCCCATTTGTGTGTAATAAAAAATTACTGCAACAGAGGAAACTGACTTGTTCGCTACTTGTCAAGTTACAAGATTCATCCTCATCCAAACATGCATGTCAATAACAGAAGAAGTTTACATACAACTGCAGAAATCAGATTATTCTAAAATACATATGACACTGTGGGTGTGTTTCCCTGTACAATTGATCTCCGTTCGCGCCTACTCCAGAGTGTCATGTGATTACGCACTTATCATGATTTTCACTGTTTTTCTATGCACTGTGGCAAAAAAGCCCCACTGGCAAATCTGACGGTGTCAATAATTAATGTTTCCCAATGGAATAAAAGCTAAGTACGTGTGCAGTGGAGGACGCCAGTAGATGCACTGGAGAGGTGAGGGCAATCACACGGAAACTGGGGAAGAGGCGGAAAGAATAAATAATGCTGGCCTACATGGTATCACCTCTTGTGAATCAGGGGAGGTCTCATAAATTCGCAAAATCCAGAAAAACGGATAGTGTTTCAGTTTGTTGCAAAAACACCACCCACCTGCTCCAATACGAAGTTTTGATTGATCCAAAATGGCTTACAAAAATCACAGCCAATAGCTGTTGGAATTATCTGATGTGATGTGGCCCCCTCACAATTTCCGCCATCTTGCCCATTTCTAATATCCACAAGAGGGTCAACGTGTCTTGAAATATGTTCAGCTCAAGATGTGGCACCACTGTAGTAATTTATTTTCGTTAGGATACATGGTGACGACCAAGCTATCATCGACCCACATGCAACGTTATGTCTCTTGATTTTACAAACTGAAATAACTACCCCTTAATATCGCACACACCTGTGGGTAATTATTATTATTATAAAGCGTTTATAGAGCACCGTGTGTCCGGATCTGCTCAAAGGCACTGACAATCGTAGAGTATAAATAAAATACATTAAATGACCTAAAACATATTAAATAGAAAGGTAAATTAATATGATTTAAAAGTAGCATATAAAAATTACATAAGATGTCAGTCAGATAAACCTGAATAAAAATTAATATATATAGTTACAAGTGTATATATTATACATGAATTAAATGAATTAGCTATTTAAATACCTGAAATAAATAATGTGCTTAAATAAAATAAAATAAATACATATAATATGCTAATTAAAAATAATAATAATAAATAAATAAATAACTGCAACCTAAGTACATAACCGAATGTCAATATTGCAAAATGTCACTGATGCGGACTGCAAAGTTCTTTGAAGGCCAGTCGAAATAAGTGTGTCTTTAATAGTGATTTGAAAGTGGCAACGCAGTTTGCATGCCTGACTGCATGAGGCAGGGCATTCCACAGGATCGGGCCAGCCACCGAGGTAATAAGCTATAGGTATCAGAAAAAAAACTGGGTCAGGATAATTCAGAAGGGCAGTACAAAAAGTATAACAGGTTGCTAAATAAATAGGGGGACACACAAAAAGGTGAACAAAAGGCAGACCGAGAACCAAATTTTCATTTCAGTCATTTATAGTCCAAATTGTGTTTACAGTATAGAAGTGTTTCATTCATTTAATTGTCTAATTATCTGCATCTTGTAATGATTGTTGCACACCCCTCAGAGTTCTGTAATACCCATATTTGTATTTTGGTCTGCCTTTTCCACTTGAGTGAAGATTATGGACCATGACACTCAGAGGAACTGTGCAGCTAAAATTATGACATAAATATACAATTGAACATTTCCTCACTGTAAGCACAGTTTGGAGTAATGAATAAGAGGCATGAAAACAACAATCAGTGTTGACCACCTTATAATCTGACCCACAAGATCACATTGTTGATTTATTGCGAGCACAGAGACTTCCTGTTGGCCAACTACGGCTACAGACCCAGTCCTATATATTGTCTGCAGCATTTCCTTCCTATTATCACCTGCCAGACGTTTCCTGTCTGGCATTTGGCTATAAATTATAACTTCTGACAGTCAAAGTGAAAAACTGCCAAGTTGTCTTCACTTTTGCAAACTTCAAAATATTCTGCTGAAGCCAAAGGATATTGGCCCTCCAGCAAAACCAGACTTTCAAATCGCAAAAGCAGTGCGTCACATTCAAAATAAATCAGTAATTTAAAGCAATGTCATTGTTGTTTTCAAAACTCGCTTTTGGTTTCAGCAGTATTAGTGTTCATGCCATACATTAGATGGATGTAGATTGATGGTTTGTAACATTATGCATACTTTCTGCGATTTTTTCAAGAAGAACTGATCAGGTACAGAATAATTATTTGTAAACAAACTGGCATTTTTTGGACATGTCCCTATGTATTGGGCCACTGTATGTTTTGGGACACCCTAAAAATCTAGAAAAATTAAACATTTTCTGTACCGTAGGTTTTGGGACACCTTTGTAAATGTATTTAATTTATTGTCCCTATATATTGGGACAACAATTATTCGTATTTCTGACGAGCGCGTACCCACTTTTCCCCCCGATGCAGACGCTTAAATAAAAAACAGTGTACCAAAAATAGTGTATTACAATCGCAGCTACTCTGATGTAAACAACACAAACTTGGGAGATGTAACTACTGTAGCACCAGCAACGATGTGTCGCCTTCTCTCAGCTACCAGCTGGCCTTTATACATTTAGGAAGTATCACAACGCGCATCTAAAATCCTAGTTGCTGTTCCCCAATGTTTGTCTGTACTGTACAAAACTGCACGATTTCTCAACTGTCTGCTTTGTCCCAAGACTTGCGCATCGTTTCAGTTGATGTTTTAATTTGCGGTATGCTTAGTAGGAATTTGAAGAAAAACTCAGGATCTCAATTTAACGGGGGCCTGGGGACTCGCTGGCCCCTAGATTCACTGCTGGGCCCCTGATAAATCCATGTCTATGGGTCTGGCTGACTCATTAAAACTGTCCATGGTTACAGCTATCATTATAGCTGGAAAGATCATCTCCTAGTACACTGAAATAATTGTTGCCACTTTCCACATCAAAACACTGTTAACTGCAAGTGTGACTCTGATCAGATGATGTCAATAACTTGTCCCACTTTCCACCCTTCCAGGCACCTGCTATATTGGCAGACGCTCTGATTGCTTACAGAGTTGCAGTCTTCAAGTCAATTGTCACTTCTTGTCGTTCTTGATACTAATGTCAAATTGATAACAAAAATGTTTGTACAAAATTTAGAAAAGGATGTGCACTTGATAGTTTATCCACACAAGTTAGTAACAAGGTAATAGGCGAGGTACCCATGGTGAAGTTACAAAGCTGGGTTAACACCTGGGTAATAAAACAGGGATGACATGACATTAGAATTCGTTCATGTCCCTATTGGGACAGTGAATCTGAGATTAATTTTTGTGCACCGTATGTTTTGGGACAGCTGATAATTTAATTATTAGTTATATGTGTCCCAATACCTATGGTCATTATGGTATTGCAAGGAGAGATGGCTCGGAGAATGTCCCACTGGTCAGGAGAGTAGGTGGTAGTGGGGGCCAAGGAGAACCAACATCAGCAGTGACTAACTTAAAGGTATCAGAATTAGGATTTACGATAGAGGAGGCAGTTAAAATGGCCTAATAGTAAGACTGAGCATAATGGAAACATTATACGGTGTAAAGGTTGCAAGACCAGACTGAGTGATAGAGATGGGAGGGTGTAATATTCAAACTGGGTTTTATGGAAGCAGGGGATTTTGTTATTACAAGTATAAAGTAGTTATATGCATGAAATGTTTTCTTGGAATGTGAGAGTTCCACATCTGGCTTGACTGTTTGTTGCACAAGGGGCAAGAAAACATGAATGCTCCATCCCCTCCATTAATGTTACTGGCTATGAGTCTGTAGTTTAATTAACTCCATAACATCAGTGTAGCAAGATTCACAGTAAGAAATAATAATATACACAACACGTGTGTTTACATTATGTGGATGGTATGTTTTGGACATACTTTGGTAAGTTTCTAAAAAAAATTCTGTATTGGAATGGCCACATTACACTGCAGATAAAACCATTAATGTCCAAAATATGCTCATTGTGTGACAGTTATAATCCATGCTAATTGAAGTCTATGTTTGAACTAACGTGTGTGTGTGTGTGTGTGTGTGTGTGTGTGTGTGTGTGTGTGTGTGTGTGTGTGTGTGTGTGTGTGTGTGTGTGTGTGTGTGTGTGTGTGTGTGTGTGTGTGTGTGTAAATATCATGTCTGGTGACACAATTTGTTTGTAATTATCTTGTTACTTGTTTGTTTCCAAGCAGTCAACATATTATATACTTTGTGTGGGGGTGTACTAGGTGGTCTGTTTGTGTACACGTGGGAGTGTGTTAACACAAGCAAGACTTTGTACATGTTTTGTTGTCAAGACAGTCAAAAGCATGTGTGAGTGAACTAGATGGTTTAATATATGTGTATCATACATGTGGGAGTAAGTTGACACAAGGAAAACTTGTTGCCAACACAGTTTATATGGTTCATGGTTACGGTCTAAGAGAAGACCTCAGAGTAATCAAAAGATGTATATAGCCAACACATATTTCAGATGTAACATCAAATACATTTCATTCAACAGTTATCAACCAACAACACCACCGGTCCCGTAGTTTATAGTCCTACAGCTGACACTGACCAATGAAAAAATATCTATTGTTCGAAAGAGTACGACGGAATCAAACTATAATCAAGCATACGTATGTTATAATTTTCCTCCTAAACGGTTTGCATATTGGGCGCCAAATTTTAAGGATTTTATCTGTGACAGTTCAAAAGCAAAATACTCTTTATTTTTTGAAATTCCCTTTTATTCAATGGATAATTACTGTTTATAGGGTTAATACTGTACATTAGATGGGCGTAAATCAATTGGTCATAATGCTACACATATATTTTCTGTGATTGTTCCGAGGTTATGTGATTGTTGATCAGTTTGGGGTGTTTTACGTATCTTGTGTTAATACAACAAACTGTTCAAATTATTTACACCACAACAAACATCATTCATGAATATTCTGGAAAACCGTCTTCTGCGTCTATGTAAATGAAGAGCCATCCTGCGGATGGGCATTTTTATTAGTCAACTTAATGAACAGCCTATCGGCTCTATTATAAAATAAGTAGGCAGCACTCGAGATTTGATATTAAAAAGTTTTCATCGCAAGAAAAATTGTCAATGAACGGAATAAATTATGCCAAGTGGTAGTCATGTCACCCAGTATAAATTGCTTTAAAGGTCATATTGACAAATATTTAAAGAATAAGTCAGAGAATAATATGAATCCACGTACTCCTTTCCTTGTTAACTATTCATTCTATTCAGCTTACAGTTCGCTTAAGAAATATATGAGACACAGAAATATGGGGTAAGATCACATTAAATTTTACAAAGCCGGCCATTATAACGTTTCCTTCATTTCCTGCAAAGTTTGTTTAACAATCTTCTTGAAAATTTCATAGCATATTTAACCTCCATTGACACAATGCTGTAGACAATTTGTGAAATTCCCTTACATCGTTTTTCAGACAAATCCACCCAAACCTGATACCCCTAAATTTTGTTCCAATCCAGTGACAGATTTTGAAATATTGGTGCGTTCTGCAAAATAACCACCATGCGAATACGCGAGTGACTAGCAAATATTTATTGCTACTTCGTGAGATCTAATGCAGTAGTACATTTAGTATTCACTGGACGAACACGTCCCAGGTAAAAGTGCTTGACAAAATCCACACATCGCACCTCAAAGCTATTTTTAAGAGCACTCTTTAATTGGGAAATGTTGGATGAATCCTCAATGGTCTTACTACATATGTTAAATTTTGCATTCCAATAAGTGTACCTTTGAATGTATTATAACACTGGTAGAAATTAAATTACTATGATGGAGTTAATAGTCAAGATTGGTATGTGAGTTCGCTCACAGTGTCAGATGCTGCTAAAATGGGGGTGTACGCTAATGGTGGCATGTGCGCTTAATGCAATGACTACGGTAAATGTCACGATGGAGATAGGTACGCACCTGGTTGGTTAAGCTGATGAGTACAGCGAGGAGGAAGACAAACATGTAGCTGTTGTAGGAGACTGCGATCTGCTCACTGCTGCGTGTCAGCATCTGGTAGGCCATCATGGCAAGTACGGGCAATGTCACGGCAAAGTTGTTGCCGTTCGTCTCAAAGAAGTCGTGACGCGTGATAGCTGTCGGGTCAATGTGGTGCTCGCGGAATGAACGCAGAATACCCTGGTCAAACATGTAGGGCATCGGTTATTGTACAGTTGGCATAACAAAACTGGTAGGGGCACTGATTTTTTGCAATCGCAAAGAATAGATGGAATTGACTGGATCGTGTAAAACGGAATCCGCCATTTTTGAACGGAAATTCCATGATTGTGGAAAATGGACAGAATCTCCAGAATTCATGGTTTGAAACATAATTTCACTTCTCAAATTAAAATTGCAATTTGTACAGATAAGAGTAAAACAAAACAAAGGAAGAATTATATTTCATACGCTTATAAAATGCGAGCCAATTGCAATGAAGCGCAAATGCAACATTACGTTTATAATTTCATTCTACGTATGAAGACAGGGCCTTGTAATTAAATTTGGGTATAATTAGGACGTTTTATTACCACCGAGACAGTGATCTGAAACTGTTCTGAATAACAGAATAGTTGAACTGATACAAACTGGTATTTCTTAGTAACGTACACCTGCATTACCAGGATTGCCCTATTATTATTTTTAAACAGCTGACAAAAAGCTTACGTCTAGACAGCTGCAATACATTTTATAACTACCAAAGAAGTGAAGCACACACAGTGGAGGAAATGTTATGTATGTCCTTACAAGTGGCTCATCTTGACTGTGTTTTACTTTTAGGAAAACTCAAAACTAACAATCGATAGATCTGTTCAGACATCATGCAATAATGAATTATTTGTCATGTTAGCATGTGCAATTGTGCATACTATCCACCTTCGCACATACATAATAATAAAGCTTTAATAATAAATGAGGCACACAGAAGCAGTCGCGCTAGCTTTCAGAGATAAATAGTGATCGTGCATTTTTAAAAGTTTTGTTACTGTGTAGCAAACGACATACTTTGGCTATTTCTGAGATAAACGTTTTCCTCAAATTGGCACGCTGTCTATGATTGGCATACAGTCTATGATTGGCACACTGTCTAAGATTGGCACGCTGTCTATGATTGGAATGCTGTCTATGATTGGCACGCTGTCTATGATTGGCACGCTGTTTATGATTGGCACGCTGCTTATGATTGGCACGCTGTCTATGATTGGCACGCTGCTTATGATTGGCACGCTGTCTATGATTGGCACGCTGTCTATGATTGGCACGCTGCTTATGATTGGCACGCTGTCTATGATTGGCACGCTGTCTATGATTGGCACGCTGCTTATGATTGGCACGCTGTCTATGATTGGCATGCATTTAAAACTGAAATATTACATTTCTGTTAATAAGGAATGAATTGCAACTGAATCTGCTTCTTGTCAGGGTATCACTGTTAAATGGTTACAATGTTACTGGCAGCTGCTTTAAATACAGCAGTCTGTTTTATAAAGAACCCTGCATGATGCACTTCATTCAAGTGTTAAACTTTTGTTTACTCTTATTTTACATATTTAAGTATATATTATATTCTCTCAAGAATTTTTTTATTTGAATATTTTGACCATTTTGCGCCGTCTTCA
Organism: Escarpia spicata; assembly: GCA_963995525.1. Classification (NCBI taxonomy): domain Eukaryota; kingdom Metazoa; phylum Annelida; class Polychaeta; order Sabellida; family Siboglinidae; genus Escarpia; species Escarpia spicata. Next base: position 42,487,045 of record OZ023214.1, read on the forward strand.
TCAACAGAATGACAGAATTCTGCTTCCTCCTTTTCCACATTAATTGTGAATACAATAACACAATATTTATTTATTATAATGTTATTCTCTTCTTCCGTCGCCATCAACCCTCACATGGTCGGCCTGGAGTGTAGGAGTAGTCACCACTTCCGGTCTTGCACGTCTTCTTCTTTCAGCCCCCTCAACTCCATGTCTTTCTTCACACTATCTTTCCATCTTTTTGTTGGTCTCCCTCTTTTCCTCTTCCCAAGTTCCCAGGGACTGACAAGTCTGCTGCTGTTCTCAGATAGTGCTCTTCCTCTCTTCCCTGGACATAGCCAGACCAGTGAAGCCGGGCATCTCTCAACTTCTTTATTATAATGTTATTGTGGAAATAAAATATATTATATTGTATGCAATAATATCAATGCAACAAGGCAAATGTTGTCTGTAAACAATCAAGGCCGTCTGGTATCATGTATGTGCTACTGCTTCAAAGTAGAATCGGTGGGGTGGTGGTTTGAAGTGATGCACCACTGAACCATACAGTAACATTGTATGTTTTCCGGACTGTATGAACTTATAAGATCACCCTTAAACTGCCTATGACAGTTTTTTTATATATTTTTGCTCATATTCCAAGTAACAAACATTCTTCTTCAGTTCAGCATATCTCTGCGAGACGTAGCTTCCCGGATGATCCCACGATACGCTGCTCTGTCTGCCGTTCGTCTCCCTGCTCTTACAATGTCATCTTCCAATCAGTCGCTGACGACCTGCTCCCATCTTCTCCTTGGTCTTCCCGTTCCTCTCTTTCCCTCAACTTTGCCTTCTAGGATTGTTTTTTCTAAGGAATTGTGTATATTTGCATATCAGATAAGTAAGCAGTTCTATTTTAGAAAAGTTTACAGATGTGCCTCCTGGGAGACATTCCCTTGCTGACATCATAAAATGGCATGACCAGATTATAAGAACCAACTGCAAGATCACAGTGAATTATCACATGTATTGATGAATACATCGGCCCTCTTTTCAAGGCGTGCAATTGTAATATGATGAATGCATTTTATATAGGTAACAGTTGCTTTCTCAAATTACGACTTGCACAACTGTATCATAGGCATTTTTAACCTGGATTATGTAGACATTGCAGACGTACCTTTCCTATGAAGGGCAGGTCGACGGAACCCCACGTGTCTGCCCCCCAGTGAATGAGGCCGCTGAGGAAGTCCGCTGTGAGAGTGCCCATCACTGCAACCAGAGGAAATACCTTCACTTGATACATGGAGCTCGGTCCTCCAAGGAGCGATCAGAAAGCAGGGAATTAATAATTAATTGATGTATCAATATATTGTGATATAATATATATAGCCAGCGATATAATATACTATTATACGACACAGAAGTTGTGTACAATATTTGATTGATACAAACTATACAATTTTTTTTACAAGATCTGGATATTTTAAATGTTAAAATAAAAATTGTTACATGTCAAGTTATAGTTTCATCTATGTATCTTTCTAATTATCGAGGAAACAGTTCCATCTTCCAAATGCACCAGAATGCCCTGCTTTGAAGGCGTTAATATAATTTAAACAAATATGTCAGGGTATATTCATCTGTAATCCTGTATCCCAGAACCCCATCTGTAAAACCATATTCTTTTAGACGTTTGTCATAACTAAAAAGGTCTCTCAATTCTGAACTAGTATTAGATTTAACATAAGGAATACATATTTGTATTATAATATAAGTACAATCTGTAATTGGCATTGATAATGCACTATCTGTAATAACAGTGACCCATCTGACACCCATGCGGACAATAAGGGAATAATGCACTACCTGTAGTAACAGTGACCCATCTGACACCCATGCGGACAATAAGGGAATAATGCACTACCTGTAGTAACAGTGACCCATCTGACACCCATACGGACAATAAGGGAATAATGCACTATCTGTAGTAACAGTGATCCATCTGACACCCATGTGGACAATAAGGGAATAATGCACTATCTGAAGTAACAGTGACCCATCTGACACCCATGCGCACAATAAGGGAATAATGCACTATCTAAAGTAACAGTGACCCATCTGACACCCATGCCGACAATAAGGGAATAATGCACTACCTGTAGTAACAGTGATCCATCTGACACCCATGCGGACAATAAGGGAATAATGCACTATCTGAAGTAACAGTGACCCATCTGACACCCATGCGGACAATAAGGGAATAATGCACTACCTGTAGTAACAGTGACCCATCTGACACCCATGCGGACAATAAGGGAATAATGCACTATCTGAAGTAACAGTGACCCATCTGACACCCATGCGGACAATAAGGGAATAATGCAAGGTGTGTTGACACTACATATGAGAGCATCAACGTCGGATAACAACCAGACTACTACACTGGAACAGACTACGTTCTCTCCTGATATTCCACTGGTTTGGAGAACATGTGTAGCTCATTGACAATAACAACAATAATTTATGTTATTTTTGAGAAAAATTAAGATGCATATATATATTTATGCAAGCAACAACACAGAGTCCAATATAGTGATGAAGAAAGGCCAAATGAATGACGTTTATTTATTAACGTGATAAGAGAGAAATGTGGGCTCGACATCCCAAGGCCAGGCCTGTGACTGAGCCCATACTAGTCTCCTGTACCTCAGGTTGACCGAGCCCACATTTCGGCACATAAAACAAGCAGTATTGGTATACATGATATCATATATCAAACAATGTCATTACTGCTAAAATCACCATAGACCTACTGCACAGTATAATACTAGCCAAGCACACCAGTCAACCACACCAAATCTAAAACCAACACTACCCGCTAACGCATTACACTATATATAACTGAGGCTAAACCTTAAAAGTGGGGTCGATTATGCCTGTCCTACCTAACTAAAATCATCAGTGGAAGAGAAGCGAGCTGTCTCTGCATCAAAACCCCGTGAACACATTGTCCACCTGAACTAAGAAAAATGGGAAAGCATTGAGATATGCTGACGACCCCTCTTCCACTAATGATGCACATGTGTTATTAAGGCTAAACTCTACAGAAGTGGGCGGGATGGGAGGAACGCAAAACTCTCAACCGAATAGTTTGCTCTCTCGAACCAAAGTGGCCGACTTCTAGCGCGCGCTACAACTGCTCGCTACTACTATGCGCTGATTGGTTCTTTGCGCCCACGGCTAAGCTGAATTAGCATATAATTAGAATAATCCACTGGGCCAATCATCACTTGTCTGCATTGTTGCCCGCACAAAAATATGTATGCCGCATCGTGCCGGTGCAGCATACTCCCATATATATATATATATAAGTATCATCAATGCTGAGCTTTCCCAAAATCTTGATGAAGTATGGTTGAAAATCATGGGTAAATTACTGTCTTACATTTTTCAAATGTGTTAATTTAGAACCCATATGACAATAAACATCATTAGTATGATACATCGTTTTATGCATGCGTTCTTTCAGGATGTACAGTGGATCCTCACTATTAACGTCATCTTTGGGACTCGGCAAAAGTGAACTGAATGGCAAGGTGACGGTATTAGCAGGATTAATTTCCTGATATGGGAATCATTTGGGACTGTTCTAAGATGACCTTAATTGCGTGATGGTTGTAGTAGCGAGGTGACCATAAAGCGAGGTTCGAGTGTATTGGGCTTGCAACACAAGCTCGCACTACATTCTACAGCAACTCTTGACGCATAAAACCCAGTGACCTGATTGAATTAGCGTACGCAAACCAGCTTTGTACGAAGTCAAACAGTTTATTACAACACAGCCGGAACAGACTCACTACGCGTGACATTAATTAGATGAGAGGTAGTCGCGCTACTGTATTGTACAAGCCTATAACCATGTAGTCCAATATTGTAACATGACCCACTTATTATTCAATATGGTGTGCAGTATTTGCATGCTTAAGAAGACAGAATAGAGCAGGCTTCCTGAAAAACAGTGGCCAGATGGGAATGACTATATTGGCACATCTAGTTTGATCTATCATTGTGTATGCTATCAGTGTCACTATACACTCGGAGTGTTTTATGTGCGACTTTTTTCCGCCACAGATCTCTCAGTTTACCGATGACGAAAGAGATCTCCCCTCCACAGACTCAATTTCTACTCGAGTTAATACTGTTAGCTACGAACACGTCAAACCAAATTGCATTTAAGACAAGCCAGTTCAAATACATATCAAGTTGAAGGTGCGAGGGAATTTGACAAGAACGTTTGCTGCTATATAGAAACAAAATCTGATTAAAGGGAAAGCATGCCGAATTTAACTGAACAACTTTTTCCCTGAAAATACAAAATTTTGCAGTTGAATTTACAAATTTCTATATTTATATGGGCAAGTCCACAGTTTGGCAAACCAATGCATTACATTGTAACAAAACTATCAACTGATGTAGGTTGTGGGTGTAACATGGATACCAAAGAAATGCAGTTTCTTTTGTAAATAGTTGAATATGCTGACAGAATGTGATATTTAATTCACAAGTCGTTCTTCAGCATGGCCATTATAAAAGGTCATAACCATTACATCATCATTTGACCTTGTGAGAGAACAACGATAGCCTATGATTGTATTAACCACACAGACAACGTTGTCTTCCAATGAAGCTCTGTAAACAGCTGGCATGAGTAGTTCTTGGATGATGATTGATAAGAACTAAAAAAGAAATGTACATTTAGTACATCGTCTGCACATGTCATACAGATATGAGATTTTCTTCAGGTATAAATTTATCTTTTATATATTAAAGCCAGACACGGCAAGTGGATAGGATTATTTTATAATTTATGCAAATAGTCCAATTTATTCTGCCCAATTTATAGAATTTAGAGGTATGTAATTGTCATACAAGTGAACTTTATTTATAACAAACATACAAAAAGCTATCATAATTTGGCAGAAAACCATTTTGAGTATTTACCAAAAAAACACCATTTCACCTGGGCTGGGGTGTCTGGCCAAGCTTGTCATGAAAAATATGCACAAAATAACCAATTTAGTTTAATATTATTTAGTGAAAAATTCCAGCTGCTGTCCTGCAAATGTCCATGTTCTGTTAATGGGTGTCCAATACGTTTAACTTTCTACACAACTTAGTCTTAGCATGTACAGGCACGATTGGTGACCTGCGAATGTCCATGTTTTGTGGGTGTCCAATTTACTAATGATATTTCTGTCTTGTTTCTTTTTTAACAATGCAATCATTTCACGTAGAAAAATATACTCTTAAAATATTATATTTTATGCGCCTTTGTTGTTAAAATATTGCCGCGGTTTGCATCCGATTTGAGCGATAATACAAGCTGGTGGCGTTCCCAGACAACATAGAAAAAGCTCACCGCTGATGCAGTCCGCAGCACTATTTGAACTGCAAGCGTGCACTCATAATAAATTACCCGGTAATAATACATAATATTTTCATATGCAGCACCACACATTGTAAAGAAATTAAATAAGTTTCTTTTTTAATTTAAAAAGCAAACCCAGTGATCGTTTTCTTTCTGACCTATATTATAACCGCGGCATGTAGAACTTCCAAACTTCTTCACAACATGTCAACAATATCTATGACACATATGTACAATGATATCATGTCACAACATGTCACAACATGTCACAACATGTCACAACATGTCAACAATATCTATGACACATATGTACAATGATTTCATGTCACGTGTAAAAATACACTTACTTTCTTATAACGATCATTATTTACAAAACGTAAGATGTGTTTGTGTTACGGTGAGGTTTTGCGATTGCTACGACGATGAACGACTACGGCTTTTACTAAACTCCCTGAACAAGGCTTGCAGCGTACGATATGTTGATTTGTCACCTGTTTCACCGTGAACACCTCCCGCATAAATCTTTGTAATAACTCGGTTGTTTTCTGACATTGAAAATTCAAGCCCCGCATGCATCCGGGTCACAGGGAGCACGCGCACAAGGCCAATCAGATTCGGTTTCCAGACCAATGTTCGCAAGATTTTACCTGCTATCATAATTTTTTTGCCAACGCAGTTTTCTGGTGCTGTGAACCCTGACTGCGTGCACTAGGGCAGGTTATAAACATGTGTAACTGCTGATGTGTACATTCATGCAATGGTGTCCAAACTAATGCGCGAAATGCCAAAAATCATGCATATATACACATGATATTTTGCTAACGGGAGCACTGCCCCAGACCTTTGGAATGTGCCACCCCCTTTTACTAGGTTTAGGTTACGATAATCTGAAGCAATGCCTATGGGAAAATTTTAAACAGCTCTTCCGATGTCATCAGTCAGTCGAGTCAGCTGAGACAGCGGAGAAGCTGAAGAGCTGAAGACGTGGTGGTGAACAATTTTCAACAGCACCTCCTAGTTTTCCGATGTCACGATCTGACAGTGGATTCGTGCTGAAGGTCGAATACGAACTGCATCGGCCACCAGTGGAGGTTTTTGGGCCCCCCTAGACTACCCTCTCTCGATCCGTCCCAGGAGCATGGGCTAAATATCTTTACTGGATATGGAAGTTGTGGGTGTAGTTCTGGACACAACATTGCACAAACACATATACACGTACCTGCATAGAGTAGGATAATGTACCACTTTCCCGGCTCAAAGTGTAAACACAGCAGGACAAAGTTGACAACGAAGAGACACAGCACCACTGTGACAGACGTAATGTCATGGACTCGGATCACTGAAACACAGAACACAACCGTCACTCATTGTGGATAGAGCTAACTTCACATATACATGCATGCATGCACACACGAACCCACACAAACATATGCACGCACGCGTGTACACACATCTAAAAGTAATGCTCAGACTATGACCCTAGCTGCTTACAATCAACACAATTATCTCTGAGTTGAACCCCTGGTGCTCTCAGAGAAAAACCACATTTCAATGATATACACTGTACGTACGTGCACATTATAAAATGCCTTACCTATATTCTGTGCACAGTGCTGTACAAAATACATTAATTGTTATATATATAATAAATATTATGTAAAATAGGGGATTTTGTAAGGTTTTTAAAATTTAAATCCATATTTGTTCATTTCACTCACAGTTCGCTGTATTTTTTTGGGTTAAGTTACTAAGTGACATGAGTCAGAAATGTTAACTATACTGCAAAATTAATGTAAATTTTGACAACAAATAAATCTGGGACATATTGGTTTAGTAGACACCATATGATAGTTATTCTACTAGGGGTTGTCTAGCTCCAACTAAAGTAGAAAACATAAGACAGTTTCTACTTGGTAGACCATCACTAGCCATAAGGAGGGAAAGAGGCAGAAGTTGAGGGATGATGTAACCGGGAAAGAATGTAATCTGAGAGAAAGTGCCCCACCCATATGGAGTCTTTTTTGGTGGACCAAAGTGCAGCCCACCGCTGACAATGGGGAAGGTTACCATCCAGCGAAAAAAAGGCTGGATCGCAAGGGCACAAGGAAGCCTGTAGACTTTGGCTTATCAAGTGTCCAACACTTTTTGAATATATCTGACACCCGCCCCCCCCATCAGGGGGTATTTGTGATTTTGTTTTAACATAAATCATGCTGCTTACAATTATACAAAATGCCAAATAATCCAGTGCATTCATTTACGCCCATTTGTTTTTCTCTTCATACATGTCATTATATTATTTTTCACTGGGATATATAACAAATGTTACATTAGTGCATTCTTGTGGTGTTTTACACGTCTAAAAAGTAATCATTTGTTATCCTGTTATTTGCAAGGTCATCTCACAAGGTCATGTTTGCTCATTCATTAAAGCTGTGCAGTTCCAGATTAAAAACAGCCTGTTAGTTCTACAATAACTTGATGACCTGTGGGAATCTTTCTGGATTTCTGCTGCAGTTGCTATCCAGACTGCTTCATGGTTACCCGGGGGGGTAGTTTAAATTTGTGATGGCGTCTAATATGAGCATCTGCCATGATAATAATATGAGCATCTGTTGTGACAATAATCATGGTAAACGTCCCACTAGCGACAATGCGAGATTCTGTATCAATGTATAATGGATGTTAATTGACAGGACTTTTGTAAACAGACTGCGGTCGACAGACAGCCCATGCAAACAGCATTACACTCATTTATCAAAAGAACAATCCAATAAGAGTTCCTTGAAAGGGCAACCATCAATAATACATCAGTTAGACGGTGTAACTCTCAATCTGTCATACGGAAGTTTAATGCTAGGCTTCAGCTGCCAATCGTCATTTGCATTGCAGGTGAAATGGCAAATTTTATTTAAAACTCTCCACCAATTTATGACAAACTTGTTTTAAAATTGAAAATACAACCCATATAATAGTCATAATTTAATTGCTCTCAGAAAATGCAAATAATTTGCTCTTTAGCTCCTATGCTGTGGCATATCTTGGATGTCTTAGGAGGGTGACAAGTCTAGTCACTCATTAGTTTTCCATGCAAAAATTCAGGTTACATAGGAACAATGTAAACAGAAAAATATTAAAAGGAAGCCATGCCCCACAAACTTGCTATTTATTAGGCAGGGGGTTGCTTTATCTTCAGTTTTAATAGGTATCACATGCACACACACTCCCGCCTGCATGCGTGCACGCACACACACCTACCCACCCACCCACCCACATGTATTTCAGGTGGACTGGGGTTTGAGCCCTACCAACCCCCGTTTTGATACTTTGCCAATCATGTTCACCCTACACTGCCTGTGTCTTTCAGAAGAGACACCACGTGCCACTGACCAGTTTCTATGCCAGGGGAAGTAAAAGATTCCACATAGGGCGTAAACTTGTAACCTGTATTGGATTGACAGAGAGGGGATATCAAGATCTATGCTCCCAATGGAGTGAATACCCTGAATAGATCCTGATAAAAGGACACCATCAATTGTGGATGTAGATGATCATGATAACTGACAATAGGACAACTACACAGCAGGTATAGGCATTCCCACAAGTCTGCTAAACCAATCACTGCTGGTGGTAAAGACAGTCAAGGACTGGTAAACTTAACACCTGACTAAACATTTTCAATATTTGGCCATGAGATCATACCCACCTAACCAGCTGTCTCAGCATAGGCATCTTGGATCGGAAAACACGCAGGAACATGCCTTGCAGTCTAATATTGACCAGCTAATGCCCCCTTTACTCAAACCCACATAGTCACAGACAATAGCAGGGGTTATTACAATCAGGTTTAGCTTTAGCTAGGAGTGGAAACATGTCTGACCAAAATCCTGATAGTGTCTATATTATAATTATTAATAATTATAATACAACAGTGTGGGTCTCTTTCCCTACATGTATTCTTCTGTATATATAGCATATCTCCGATAGTGTTGCATGTATGGGGCTTAAATTGTGTAGATGTGCTAGCAATCCCATTACGTCAGTTTGTAGTTTTAGACATTTTAAAATTTCACTTTGTGTGATGGGGATCTTGGGTGGTTCAATATTTTAAAAGACTGACCTAACATTGCTAGGAACTATGCCGTGACATGGAGTTGTTATTATATTTACCCATGTATATATATATATATATATATACATATATATGAATATATACATATATGAATAACAGATAGATGTATAAGTAACAGTTTGACCAGGTCCCAAACGGTTCCTTAGAGCAGGCATCTACCTAAAGCTCATTTGGCCATCTACATGATTAATCTGTAAGCACTGAGGTATAGAATAATAGCTAGCTTAGAGAGCTAAAGAAAACATTGGGTGTACCCAAAAGTTAATTAGCTGGTAGTTAGCAAGTTTAAACCTGTCTTGTTTGAAGTCATCATGGTCTGGTATATTGGCAATTATTGATTAATGGCAGTGTGTCCAATCATGTTCAGCTGGGGTAATTATTACTTTGGTACTTTTTGTTGTGAACAAACCTGGTCGGTTGGCTAGATTGTGGTTGATTATATATCTACGAGGTTTCTAAATACCATCTTCCCACAAAAGAATTGGGTATATTTGTTCAACATAGTATTACATGTGAAATGGTTTTCAGACTTCAACAGAAGAGAAATGTTATAACTGTATTAAAGTGCTTAAACATTAATTACGTTCAATCAGGACTACATCGCGGTAAATGTGTCTTAAAACACAACTTTTGTGATTCAGCTAAACCATGGAATGTATTTATAAGTCTGTCCATTAATGCGACCAAACCAATGCTCATTCATTGTTGTCCCACCCACTGAATTGTGACCCGACGTACAACTGACGAACCTTATGGGTCCGTTTGTCTGTTGGTGGCAAACAGGTGATCAATTGAAAGCTTTAGATATGTCTGGGTACTGGCGTACTAATCCACAGAAACTGTTGACTGGCCAAGTAAGTCCAGTTACAACAATGGGCAGACTACGCTAACTTATGAAAATGGCACAATAAACTACCAAGATTGATAGGAACGCATACTTGTGACAGTTTGTGAGCTGTGCACAACATTTTTGCACAATTAATTGACGATGGATGCATATTCCAACACATTTCATAAAAAATTATAACATGTCTTACAAGGTAGAATGTTAGACACATTGTTTTCCATACTGAACAGAAATATCCCATTACCCCTCAATGTAGTATGCAATAAATATCAATATAACAATGAAGATCATGTTGAATTGTGCAATCCTACTTATTGTCAAACATATATACATTTATACCACTGGTTCATTGCATCTGTTTGTGTGATATATAGTTTAGTAGCAAGATTTTACTAATTTCCATCAAGTCACTAGAAGAGTAAAACTTTTTAAATATACTGTTATACTAGGTATATTAGACTGAGTAATATAATGTTCTGTTTTGAAACATGTAGCTAAATCGGGCAATGCAACATTGCAGAGTATTATGATTAATGATATATTTTAAAAAGATTACCCTACATTTAGTTTTAATCTAGCTGTCTGTTTTATATTATATTTTAAATGGATATGATGTTCAAGAATAAATAATATACATACTCAAGTCAGTAAATAATTGGTTCCATTCACATGTAGAATTCTCAGTGAGAATGAAGACCAATCTAGTTCATCACTGACACAGCCATACAAGATGTTTTAAAAGTTCAATTCACAGTGTCTTTGTCTCTCAGTGATAAGTGAACGCTGTGTGTATATCACCTGCATTGGAAGCATTTCTTTTTACTTTCTAAATAAATACATGGGCAATCCAGCACAACTTAGAAATGGTTACCATCAAATCATTTCTGCATGCTTGAGTACTTCTGCATGTTGCCTGGAGTTGTAAGTAGGATCCAACACAGGTGGCAGGTGTCAACTGAAATGGTATGTGCCAATTCTGTTGAAAGTATAACTCATTTGCAATGCAATGCCCTTGATTTTGACTCAAGGAATTTGAGTACTTCCTCATATTGCTTCAGGGGCTTAGAGAGCTGCCTGCCAGTCTTCAAGACTGTCAGATGACTTACCAAGACTGGTAATTACAACTGATAAAACAGTGTAATTACTAACTGATAAAGCAGGTAGAATTTAGAGGGGGCCAGCCGGTCACTAGATTAACTATAACTAGTAGTTCCAAGTCTTGGACCACATTAATGACCATCATCAGCACAACTGACACTGAAACAAATCATATGGATCAGCATTAATTAAATAAATGGCTCAAATGACACTGGTTTGTCATTGAAAAAACTAAACTGGCCAATAATGGCTGTGACTGACGTGAATGGCCTCCACACAAGCTGTTCACATGCTAAGAGGTATACTTTTGATTAATTCAAGACTGGCAAAACTTTATTTCTGGCTAAGGGCCTGTATTGCTTGGAGATGCATGTAGGATTCAACATGGATAGCATGTCTGTTGACTGAAAGTATGACTTGTTGGCAACGTAAAGTCCTCGTTTCTGACCCAATGGAGGAATGCTGACATTGTCCTTGTTTGGTCTCATTGATTTGGTTTAGATCTTAGAAATGTGTCAGTTTTTACGTGGTCTCTTTCTGTGCCATTCTCTAGTCACACTCGGTTACAGCCCCCAGTAACATCCTTATCTGACCAGGCATTGTTTGAGATAGTGCCTTCACCAGTTCGCCTCCACCACAGGTGATGTTTCACAATTGTTTGTAAACATTAGGTCCATATTATCAGGAGCAGGCTTTTTGGTAAGGAACTTCATAGTCCCTATTACTCAAAATCACCATGTAACAATTACAGCAGTAATAAAACGTGTGGTAAGCTGGGGCTTAGCCACAGACATGTCTGCTGGTCTTCTAGACTGGCAGATGACTGGCCAAGTCTGGTAATTACAATGCTGATAAGACAGGTGAAATTTAGAGGGGGCAAGCTGGCAACTAGATTAATTAATAACTGGTGATAAATAGTAATAAAAAAGAACATTTGTATAGGGCTATAAAATCTGGATTTAAATGTATTTGGAGGCATTTGATGCACATGAATTCGTAAGCTGTGTAAATGATAATAAATTAATTCAAGTAGATGAGAACAGATTAAATAAAATTATATATTATGTAAAGATAATAAATACATATTATAAGAAACATATATAATGATAATAAGCAAATAAAACATGTATGACATATAAATTGTTACATAAAAGACATGACTATATATATATAACATACATTTCACAAAATGTTAAATAAACTGAGTGATCTGAGCATATGAATGATTCATAATATTATATGCAGAAGATATGAGTCTCTAAAAGTATTTTTAAATGTGCAAGGAAAGAGAATTTCTTCATCTCATCTCACGTGGAAGTGCATTCCACATTCAAAGAGCGGAAACCCTGTTCTTCTAATGGAGATTAATTAGCGTTCACCCATGAAATCATATATCATCATTGATGCGTTATTTAAGGCCAAGTAAACAATTGATGCCGAATAAGGACAAGCCAAATAGGTAAGTGGTCAGTACACTTTATGTATTTACTACTGCATCTAGACAGTATTAGGCACATATACCACGTTAAACATGTCAAACATTCCATTTTAATATATAGTATAAATATTAAATACATTAAGTTTTACTTCTAATTAATGTGTAATAACATATAATTACTTTACATTTAAATAGTTTTATTTACAAGTTTTATTTTTTATTGATTATACTTATTACGCACACATTGTGCTTATAAGGGAACTGCGCAATGTTTTATAAGAAATACATTTATCATATATGCTAACCAATTCAACTGAACATACATACATTTATATTATTACACATATGCTAACCAATTCAACTGAACCGACATACATTTCTAGACTAATACAGACATCATTAGAATACTGCATGTGTACATGCAAATAAGCATGTACATGAACAAGAAGTTCTAAAATAAACATTTAAAGCATGACTCAAGCATTACAGTTGAGAGCTGTGCTATAGAGAGATGTGAAGAAGCACATCCACCAAGACCACGCTCCACCAACTCCTAATAACACTTCGCAGTAAACAATCAGAGCAATATTACATTTGTCTTTTTTAATAGCATCCAACATTCCACCGCCTCTGCTAACAGGTGAGACAGCACGTAGCACTAGATATTCATGAGGCATCCACCCACGTGCCTGATTTACAAGAATTCTTACTGAACCGACGCCAAGGGCAGTAATAACAGTGGTAGCATAGGTGTATTTATGAAGGGTTGTATTTGTGAATGTCTGGCTACACACCACCACAGATGGTCCTTTCAGGAGATGTTTAAAGTACTTATCCATCCAAGCAGAGCTATTACAGAAGGTTAGCATGGCTGACGGTGTCATTACGACACTGAATGTACCTTGCCTGGCATGGAGTTTGAACCAGACATCTTTGTAATGTAAAACTTGTCTGTCAGCTAAAAGTAGGCCTGCTTAGAGGTTGAATTTGTACGACATAGGACAGGTGTTTTAACCAATTAAGATACAAGGTTAGATACTGAGAAATTGGCACCTCACTTTGTTAATTACAGAGGTCTCTGAGCACGGGTTGCTCTATTCCTACTGATTCTTTTTTTTACAACATACCTGAATTTAAATCTCATCAAATTGTTTTGATTAAATTATTTGATTAATTAGAAGCCTGGAAGCAAGACATTTGTTTCTAAAAACTTGCAGAAATGATAGCTGTGATACTAATGGACAGCTTTTTTGTAATCATAATTATAAAAAATCTATACAGCATACCAGATGGTGGGAAGAGATGAATTTCTGTGACTTTAAATTGATCAGAGCAATTATTGTACAACATAGGCGGACTAACTTAAATTTGCGAGCTGTGGCTTGCCAATGGCTACCAAATAATGTCTTGGTGACTATTTTTTAAATAATGGGGGCTGACTGGCCGAGTATAAAAAAGGGCTAAATCTATAAATAATGCCCTGACTACTTTGTGCCAATGGCAAAGAAAATCATCATTCACTTGTTACAATTTATTAATAAATGTTGACAACACAGGATAAAATTACCAACACTCCAGCAAGGAAGCTGCCACTGCTGTAGGGTAGTAGTGGTCTAATTTAAGTGATAACGGGCCAGCAGTCTAGGCAGAAAATGTCATTCATTTGAAACAATTTAGCACTACAAAGCCTAACAAGTCTGTATGATTAAAATGAATTAGTAACTGCAGGAGTATTCCCAGGCAATGTGAATGGTCTGTCTACTTCTGAGAAGGGGGATTGAACACAATGCTGACTGGGATGGGAGGCAACGGCAGGGGGAAGGTATTATTATGGATATAGTTTTTGTCAAGTAAACAACCCTGCATTTGTTTTCAATAACAGTTTGAGCTTTCAAGGATCATGACACATATGTAAATAATATGCATGGTTACTTTAAGGCTTGTCCCTTTTTGTAGTAATTCAGCTAGTTAATACATTTATCAGTTTGGATTACTACAGCTTAGTACATGTGTGTTTGACTAACAAACATTCACATGACTATCAAGCAGTAAAACTTTTATTTCCAGGAAGGATGATTACGAATATTCATGGGAAAATGTATTGGAAAGCAATTTTTTTCTTACAAACCATTGGAAATTTTCAGGAGCCATTTTCTGTGCCAAATGTAATTATAGTAACATGTCTTAATTCAGAAAAATCACTCTGTTAATTGATGTGGATAATTATCTACTGGTTGCAGTTACACAATAAACTCTTGTTAAGTACAAGTGTGAATTTTGGGAGAGACCTGTATTGTGCGGTCAGTTTTACATGCAAATGAAGTAATATGATTAAATTGTTATTAGTTGTGAACTATTGGTCATGATGAGACCTAAAGCAAGGTACAATCATAGACATATAGTGCCCCATCCAAATCATTGTTCTGGCGTGCTGTAGAGTAGCATTACAAATAAATTAAGATATATTTTAAAATATTAATGTGCAAGATTAATGTCAGCAACCATGAACTGTCATATTCACTACAATCTCATACGTTAAAAATAAATTCTGAGTAAACCACAGCTTAAAGTTGATTGTAGTTGCAAATGGTTAGGTTGCATTAACTCTTTTAGATGTATTGGCTCATACAAATGACTTTTGTTTCCCTATAAAAGAACCATTCAACAAACTGGCTATGGGGTGGATTAAACTAAAGTCATACAATTATCTGAGCATGCATGTAGTTAAAAGTTCTGTGTACCATGTATTCATGTGCCATTTCATTGTCGACAGTGGCTGCTGCATAATACTATATTTAGAAAAAATGGACTGATTACAATAGATAATGAGTGTGTGACAACACCCCAGGGTAATGAGGCATAACGGAATCTATTACATTCTATATGGGGGTCTCACGTATTTACACCATGACAACAAAGTTACCCAGTGCAGAATGCAAACTATCATGCAGGCTACCTTGGCATCAGTGATGATGTGTTTCAGAAAACACTGAGCGGTGAGCCACTCTCCTGACGGTACCAATGTGATTTTATGTTCACTTTATACTGGGAAATACAGGCATGTGAAAAAGAAATGTATTTAAAGTTGATTACTGCTATTGTTGTTTTACTGTTTCATGGTTGGATGTAAGCTAGTATACACGTGTACATTTATATATAATATACTGTGTGTATAAGAAATTATATGGTTCTCTACATGGTCTGGTTTACACACCCAAACATATATTGGGTCTCAGTAATCGATGGAACGGCCTATGGAAACACGATGGAATGATCCTAGCATTCGGTGCGTGGTTCACATGAGGCTAGTACTTCATGCATAGAACAACTTCACAGCAGAAATGATGTAGCCCGTTGGCGTCACTATGTTTCACGGTGATTCATTGACCAAAATATGGTCATTGGCCATCATCTTCTTGTTCCACAATGTTCTATCTTAGCAAAACATAACTAAAAATATGCATAAAATATGCTTCATATTTGCTGACAGGTTGTGTTATATCAATGTTTATATCTAGATACCTAAAGTATCAGTCTCAGATGAAGCATGCAACGGATGCAACGACTCAATAAAGTGGGCACCTTGTCCTCCATACATCTGATTTCAGATAACCATGATATAAATGTTATACAAATCACCAGTTGTAACTTTAAGTCATAGATGCTATATATTTACAGCTACACACAGAACAAAATATTGAATCAATGTTAGTTAGTTAGTTAATACACAGTTGGTGGAGAAACAATGTTTAAAGATAAAAAGATAGTGTCACAGAGTTGGACTTATGTTTCAACATAACTGCAAAATTGCATTAAGTTTACATTTATAAAAAAACGTCTTATCTAATTCTAATTATTTACGTCGTAAGGAGCCACTGTTGGCTATGGTTTACGACGGGGTGGGTGCGTATGGTGTTATTGAGTGTTTGAGCCGCAGGATAGGAGACTGAAATCGTTTATGGTCTCAGCCTGGACCTGCGACTCGCTTAGTTTATTCCAGTCTACTATTGTCTTTACAAAGTATGAGTTTTTGAATTGGTCGGTGTGGGATGCAGGTACTATATAGCACCTGGTGTTATTGGTTGTTAGGTGTTGTACAAAGTTTGAGGATACGTGATCTGGAAAATGTTTGGGTTATCTCCCAAATCACGAGTTCAGACATGTGTTGTGTGTTACGTTGAAATCACAAACTATGTGGTGTGTTCAACAAGACAATAATTAGGTATTAAACCATGCACTAGACATGCATAGCCTTAGCCTAGGCGTAGCCTCACCCTACACTACATTGGCTACAGGCTACAGCAGCCTACACAGGTACGCTGGCTTAATGGTCCGTGTAGCCGTAGGAATACTTTTTTAATTATAATTTATACAGATTTGCCATCATTTGGCGAGAATTAACATGATATAATTGCAAGAATTACACATTATTTAGATTACTATTTCGTCTAAGGAATTTTGCAGAGCCGGTCATTAGGCTATAAATCACCCAGGATACGCTGGTGACAACAGAACGCCCACACAAATAGCCCGAGAGCCACGAACGGAGCCGCTGCCGGCACCTTACCACCGCTTACTTACCCCAGGTATAGCCCGCTGCTAACTCTTGTGCGCCGGCGTGCTGTGGTCCCCATCGGGGTAACTTTTCCGTGGCGGCGGCGGGGTTATTTTGATTAGGGTCATCTTCGGCCATCGAATTTCGGAAGATCTCTTCCTCTGACTTGCGCCCCATCGCGATACACTTTCCTTTCATCATTATCAGAACGATTGCTGGTCGAGTCAGCTGTCAACAGTCTTCTACAGCTCAGCGCGTAACAGTCACATGACCACTTTAATCACACCACTGGCCAGGTGCGAGATACAAAAAAAGTTGATTGTAAAATAATTGGGGTAGTAAAATAAATATGTATTTTATTGGGTCGAATGCGTACTTTCTTCTCACATTATATGGTAACAGAAAATTTGATACATTTTGATAGAATTTTGTCGAACCGGAAGTTGGTACTGGCGACCGGAAGTTAAAGTTCAGTCACGTTTGGGATGAGGCGACTCTAGTTATGTAATTTAAGGCACGTATCACACGTACTGCGCTGAATCGTGTGTAATTTATTGGTTTTCAATTAAATGTAAAATGCACTAATGATGTTACGCATTATTTTTTTATGACAATAAAATGGCTTTCAATATGTATTAATTAAACTTCCCTGACAGTGGCACTGATTCACTGTGTGGGATTGACAGGCCCGTGTTCTTTTTTATGTTAGGCAGCTACCATCCGTTGAGCAGATCGAGTCTGCTCGGAGATTTTGCTGCACTTTGGGGGTTGACTGACAGGTGCTTGTTTTAAGTTTTTTTTAGCTCTGGTTATACTGTCCGGTCATTCGTTATGTCGATGTCGTATGTTAGAAAGCTCATTTGATCTCTAGACTAGTTGTTGCTAATATTTCCCCGACTTATTATAATTTCTCAAACATTCGCGCAGTTATTGTCATTCAACTTAAAGTAGCCTAGCTAGTACTAGTAGGTCCTGACAACGAGATTCCTGCATCCTACGCCTACAGAATTTGGCTAGCCTGCTTATAAATCAGACCTAGCAGCAACACCAGGCGGCCACCACACTGCCGATAATTAATAATAATCGAATGCCAATTATAATAGGCCTTCCATGCTTTTGCAAGTTTCGGCCTGGCTTTGCAAATTATCACTGCATGATGTCATTAGTGATGAGTATCCCTATTATTTTAGTGGCCTATAGCTTCGTTGAAGGTAAGTATTTGAAATTTAGTAAAAATTAGTTTTGGTATGAAATTATTTAAATTAATATTATTAAATTATGGAACTGTCTAATTATTACAGACTAATATGTAAGAAAACGGATAAAAGTAGAATAAGTAGAGCATCTACAGAGACTATCCGAAAAAATTAAAAGTATGGACATGTAGACCTGGACACTGGTGCTTAATTTATAATAAATTATATATATATAAGAATTAAGGAACCGATATTAACACTACATGTACAATTATTACAAGTACATACGCAGTGTACATATTACTCTAATAATAGTGACTCTTATGCAGATACACCATACATAATAAATACATTTTTTTATAAATTATCAACCATTCCCATTTTTAACGTTTCAGAAGTTTCCTCTTCTACTCGCCAATAGTTGGAAGAGTCCACATCCACATCCACATCCGATCCCTTCCATTCATTCCATGTGTCGAACAGGAACATAAGCATCTGTATAAAAACAAAAATTTTGTCATTGACCCTTGTCAATGTATAAATGACTAAAAATAATTTAAACCTGTCAAATAAAGGGATTATCCTGGGGGGTACTCTGCAATAACGCATATCATTTTGAATTTATACAAACATCACAACGTGTGGGTCAGCCAGCGCATCACTGCCGTACCCATGATGATTACCTAATTTTTATACATCAAAATATATATTGGTTCAATTATCATTGAAATGACCCATACATACAGGGAAATGCTAGAAAATATGCCCATGGTTAGGAAAGTCATCCTTGCACACCAATGGGTGCTGCTGAATACACCAGTATCAGTATTGCCTTATTGAAACACTAAAGTTCAGTAGAAACTTTAATAAATGGAATGTGCTCTACGAGGGAATGATCTGACAGGTACAGTAATTATTGGGATTTCCTGGAGATGCCCTTTGATTTGGAGCTTGGGCATTTAAACAGTTCCTGTGATCACAATCGCAACCGGCGAAGACACACACACACACTAGTAAGTAGGACAAAGTACTGCTGATTCAGCGAACGTCCATACATTGTGTAAGATATCTGCCGGGGGAGTGTACTTGGCTTCAAATCCTGTGCTGCGGTGTCGAACCTTGGGCAAGTTCATTCACTCTACATTGCTCCAGTTCACAGTATTAATTTCAGCATGGTTGGATGCATCCCAGAGAAATTGAGATACTGTTCAATTGAACGGGTCTGCCCATGAGTAAAGTGTAAAGCTCTTTGAGCAGTCCTGAGGACTGGATACTGCGCTATATAAGAACTTTACTTTACCAACCCTGATTTGTGAGGATGAATCCCTAATGATGTTTTTTTTTGTGGCAGGTAGTGACTGCATCGTCTTGTAGTAGTTGGACATACCTCAACATGCACGTGGTGCGGCTACTGCTGAGTCGGGCCACTGTGAGACAGTGTCCAGTGCATCCAGCCTGGCTGATGGTGATACGTGGTCAAGCAACAGCACTTCCTGTCCGAATGAAGAAGTTGAAGTCCGAGAAACAACTGGTGGGTTGTAGCAATAACAAGACCAACACTGCGTTTGATACTATGTGCTTCTGTAGATAACTTATTATCCAGCTGGTGGGTTGTAGTAACAAGACCAACATTGTGTTTGACACTATGTGCTTCTGTACATAACTTATTATCCAGCTAATTTGTTGTAGTAACAAGATAAAACATTTTTGAAAAAATGTTATGTTCAAATTACAATGCATTTGTAAATTTAACTATAATTGACCTAACATGTATGTATGTTACAGTATAGGTGTATCCATGCGTGTAACGCTATTCAAGGCTTATTATATCTCAATCACCAAACTTTCACAAGGAAGGATTAATATGCAATACGTTATACATGTTTACATAGCTTGACAAATTGTGGGAAACACAGATAGCATTGCAAACAACTGATCAGCGTTGTGTAAATGTCAGTTATGAAAACTTAATGAAACCGTCCCATATGTCTGCTTATGGGTAACACCCTCGATATCGAACTGTGGAACTTGACCGGTTGGTTTCTCACCTAACAACGAAGGTGACCACCTAGAGCTGCTTACTAACTACCAACTACAGTGGAACCTCGCTTTACGGCCACCTCGGTAATACAGCCACCTCACAATTAAGGTCACCCTGGGATAGTCCCAAATTATTTCTGTAACTGTAAAGAATAGGAAAAATAATCTCGCTAATACAGTCACCTTGTCATTCAGGTCACTTTTGCCGAGACTCGAGGGTGACCTTAATAGTGAGGTTTCACTGACTGTGTATGGAGGATGGGTATTTTTGCTGGTACACAAAATGTCATGGGAGAGTTGTTGTTGTTTTTTACAGGCCCGGAAGTTTGTTGACTTCAAGCGGGTTCGTGTTATTGGAGGTCATGGTGGGGATGGCTGCCTGTCATTTCTACGACTGCCCTTCAACGAGTGGGCCGGGCCAGATGGGGGTGACGGTGGCAACGGAGGTCACATCATATTCCAAGGTAGTACCGAAGTAAATGCCGCCTTTGGACATTTGGTGAAAACTGAAATGAACAGAATGTAGATTTTTTTATTTTACTGCAAAATATAAACTGCAGTAATTAACATGTTCTTGATAGTGCTAAGCTAGACAATAGATGTATAGATTGGATTCATTAGTACTGATATTATAATTAAACATGTGATTAAAACACACAATATGACTTCTGAGTAATATTGCTGAAATGTTTGTATGGTTATTCAGCTGTACTGTGGTACATTTTTTGTGGCCTTATGCATGAAATGACATATGAAGAGGAGTAGTAAGTAGATCTGTGTTATGTATTAAGATCCGTGTTGCATGTTAAGATCTGTGTGGTGTGTTAAATGTTAATGTTGTGCACAATGATCCGTCTCATGAACTAAGATTCCTATTATGCACAAAGATCTATGTTGTACATGAAGGTCCATGTTGTACACTATAATCTGTGTTGTGTATGAAAGTCCATGTTGTACACTATGATTTGTGTTGTGAAGTACAATCCGTGTTTTGCATTAAGATCCATGTTATGCACTAAGATGTATGGTATGCACTAAGATCCGTGTTGTGCATTAAGATCCGTGTTGTGCACTAAGATCCGTGTTGTTTGTGTGTATGTTGCAGCCAGTCGTAGTGTGAAGTCTCTGGAGCATGTCAAGTCGCAGTGCATTGGCGAGAGTGGCGCAGACGGCCGCAACAAACACCGCCATGGCAAGAACGCACCACACACCTACATACAGGTATGAGTTCTTTATTGAAAATATAATTGATGGATCCATGACATGACCTATCACTTAGCAAGTGTACCCATCAAACTTACAAAATGGCTGCTTTACATGTGAATCGGAGATTACATCATATATTTTGTTGAAATTATTGACCCAAATGTTTTTCTTTGCAACACAAACATAGGGCAATGTTTTATTTGTGAGAACTGCATGCGGGAAATGTTAATATGACAGACGTCATGCCACAAGGTAATGTAATATGACTGTTATAATTATTATTGTGACGTCAGTTTTTGGATCCGTCATTTATTTCTGATGTCATGATTTGATTCTTTGATGGCAAGTGACCTACGTTGACAATGGTAAATAAGATGGTTTAAAAAAATATAAATACCAATAGAATGCCACAGTGTGTCCCTGATATGTATTCAACACGTCATTCTCAGATGTGATGTATTTATAGGTTCCAATCGGCACCTTCTTCAAGGACACAAACGAGGAAATTGTTGCGGACTTGAAGAAAGACGGCAATCTGTTTGTGGCAGCTCGCGGCGGTGCCGGTGGCCACGGCAACCACTACTTCCTGTCGAATGAAGAGCGGGCGCCAACCATATACGAAGAAGGAGCTCAGGGCCAGGAGCAACTGCTCTTCTCAGAGATGAGAGTCATGGCTCACGTTGGCCTCGTAAGACATATAATGATGCTCTTGGCATAGCACACACACCCCCTGATGCAACCCCTGATGAAAACTTACATTTGCATGTTATAAACTTACTTTGGAGCAACTGTTGAAACGTATGCGACGTTTTTCGACCCGTCTACATGACATCAGCACGTGAACAAGATCCGCTGTAGATGGGTCGAAACGTCACATATGTTTCAACAATTGCACCAAAGTAAGTTTATTTCTTGCTGTCTAATGTAATCTTGGGGCCATCAACAAAATAGGGATTCCCTTGGACTGCAGAAACACGTCAATGATGCATTGTATGCTGAAATGCCGCATTCTTTTCTACCGTATGTGCCCCAAAGACGCATACGGAAACGTGTCTGAGAAATCTGCGAAAATTGAGGGTTACTTGTGTAGAATGCGGGCCCACCTCGATTTTGCCGTTATTAACTATAGCTTTGCCTAAATTTATGTGTTGATGCAATAATTAAATCATTTTACATTATCCCAGGCATAATTTTGCTATAAAAATACTGCGTCTTAGCGCATTTTGAGGCCCAAATAGCACTCTAGTTTGCTCCAGTCCGCGCCCAAACACAGACAACAGCCGCGCAGACAACAAACTGAAGTTTGAACAATGGCCTGAATATGAATTATTTAAATCACATCTTACATTGATGACTGGACACTGAGAACAGTCTAATCTATACCCTTGTGTCTTGCCAACCTCTTGCCTGTCGTTGACATTATTTATAACCTTTAATCGAGCACCGTAAACAGCGTTTGCTGTCACAGACACTGTATTATCACCCATAGTCAAGTTTAAAGTTTTGCAGAACAAAGTGCAATCCATTCAATATCTATACAAATAATATCCTTCCATACATCTACACTATATGCACCATGTTTGCTAAATATTATAATTGGAGTACATTCTAAACATTTTCATTGTATGTGACTTGTTGTACCTCAATGTCACAAACTGCCGCATCATATTTCTCAGAACCACCCTCTCCGTGCAGCAGTAGACTGTAGCAGCATGACCAGTCCGTGAAAAAGGAGGCACACCTACACAAACTATCTAGTTTTGTAATGTTACAGATTTTGAAGAAAAAAAATTTCTTTGTTGATGTAAATAGAACCAGGCACATCCGTTAATAGTTATATCAACATTTTATACAGAAAAAGGGAATTAACTAGACAACCAGTGCAGGGACTTAAATTGGACTTGTAAATTGCATGTTGACAGGTAGTAGCAACTTTTAACAAGTCTTAGTGATCCTCCATGATCCTCTCTGTACACTAGTATTTTATAACGTACAATCAAATCAAATCAATTTATTTTTTTCAATTTATTTTCAATATTTACAATTATAAACAGACATATTATTGAATGCATGTATCCTTTGGATAAATAAATCAACTTCTGGTCTGTTTAAAATGCCACAAAGTACTGGAAGGCCCTGTATATACTTGTAGGTTGGTTTTCCAAATGCTGGCAAGTCAACTTTGTTAAGAGCCATCTCGCGGGCGAGACCGAAGGTGGCATCGTACCCGTTCACTACCCTAAACCCTCATGTCGGCATCGTTACCTATGATGACCATCAACAGTTGGCAGGTAAGGACACTTCTGCCTCATTGCACTCTTCAGTGAGGTATTGTGTCATTTGTCTTCTTTCTCTCGCAGTCAGTCACGATTCTGACTAACTGCTCACTTGGTTCAGCCCATATGAGTTCTCTCGAAGTCGGTCAGTCTTGTGCAATTGTGTACCACTGTTTGGAATCTATTCCTTTTTTCTTCACGTTTTGTTTTATAACATCTTTGTATCTTAGTTTTGGGCAGCCTCTCTTCCTAGTTCCTTTTGATAGTTGTGAAAATAGACTGCTTTGCAAGTCTTGTCGTCCATGCAAGCCATGTGACCTGCCCATCTGAGGTTTGTTTTGTCTGAGTAGTTGTTCCATGCTCGGGATGTTTGCTCTTTTGAGTATTTCTTTGTTTGTAATGTGGTCTCTCCATGTTATTCACATGACAGATCGGAGGTATCTCATCTGTAAAGCATGTAACTTCCTAACTTGCTTTCAGTTTAGAGTTTAGGTTTCAGCTCTGTAGAGTAGCATACCGAGTACAATTGCTCTGTCATTTATAAACTTGCGATTAATCACTGGAGGTCATTGTTTACTCGGATCTGACTGTCATTTTTTACATTGCATCATACAAACATTTTAGGAATTTATTTACCACATAGTTGGATATTTGTGTCAGTTGCTTTTTTAGGAGTGCTTTACCTGTGATCACTAATGAAAGGACGACGTCGCACTCTAAGATCTATGAACTTAGTCACGAAAGTGTATATACATTGATATGATAATACCAATATATTAATAGTATCAGTCAGAAGTGTAAAATATCGATGTCTGGTGCCAGATGAAACTGCCTCGGAACCCACCCCCTTTCCCAAGCTAAAATAATGTCATCTCGTATCAGACATCGATGTTCTGAGATGATCCCTTAGGCATGACCAATGTGTACATGTGTTGCTGTGTGACGTTGCAGTGGCTGACATCCCTGGTCTCATCAGTGGCGCGCACCTCAACCATGGTCTCGGCTTCTCCTTCCTCCGACACATCGACCGCTGCCTCCTCCTGCTCTACATCCTTGACCTGTCCAACGACGCTCCTTGGCAGCAGCTCGACGAACTGCGCTACGAACTCGAGCAGTACCAGCCCGGTTTATCATCGCGGCCGCACGCCATTGTCGCCAATAAGACCGATCTGCCGATGGCAGCGGAAAACTTGAGGCGGCTACGTGAACATGTTGACTTGCCGGTGTTGGCGATCAGTGCCAAGTATAAGGCTGACATAGAGCCACTGTTAATGCATCTGAAGGAGATGTATGAACTGTATGCCAGGGAAGATGAACACAGCTAACAGAAGCTTCTGTTTACTGCTATAGAGTAATAGACACACAAGCCTCGGGACTTGTTTTATGTAAGTTAAACTTCTTGTCTGGTGCGTACAGAATGAACCCTGTACAGTGGAAGAAGCCAAGGTGGTAACATTCTTGTTATCCATTTTCCTCATTGACTTGCCATGTTGTACAAACCTGACACCACCTACATTTTGTAGAATGTTTATTTTATTTTGTACAAGAAATATTCAGCAGAACTTAAATACAATAATTGTATTCTTCTTTACTGGCCTCCAGGTGGAGTACTAACATACGGGGTGTTATAATAGTAAACAAAACACCGTCAATTTCTCTATTTGTTTTTTGCAATAAATGTCACAATATTAAACAGAGTATACACATAAGAATATACAGTAGAATATGTCATGGCGTCATATTGCTCATCTCCCCCAAAATCTCTCCAGTGTGCCCCATAGCGACAACTGTTCTGATGGTGTCTGTGGAAGATGTCTATCCTGTCTCCATTGATTCCATCTCTTCATTGTTGATGGCGGTATGCTTGCTCAAGTTGTCGTACTCATCTGAGAGAGACATCTCCAGGCCAACGGTGGGCGACTGCAGTTGCTCCTACAACAATAGGTACCCTGTACAGACTGATAACATGATGTTATCGTCTAATGGTGGACGGACAAAACCCAACTGGTAAAAACCCCGTTAGGACATAACCCCACTTTGACGTAACCCCACACTACCAAAACCCCACTCCAGTCACATATGATGCCACACTCACAAAACAATGTTTTTTGTTTTATTCAGATATGTCAACAATTCAAATATTCTACAATGTATTTCAAGAATTCAAATATTCAAAGTATTTCAAGTATTGTTAATTAGTAATTCGTGTATTACACAATTAAATGACTTCTATAAGCAAATTGTGTGGCTTCCCTGTGATTGGGGATCAATAACTTGCAATCGAAATCATCACAAATCATTCTGCCGAAGAATTATTACTAGCATGGCTTTATGTTGAAAAGTTTCATTAGTGAGGTTCTGCGGGGTTCTGTCTGAGTGGGATACTATCCAGTGGGGTTATGTCCGAGTTATGTCCTGTATTCAATCTAACTGTCAAGCTGTGTGTCTGTTTGTACATCACGAAACTCCTCTTCCATCTCGGGTGCCAAACTCGGGTAACCGTCAATGACCCAACAAAAAACATGAGGGGTCGTAATGGTTTGTACCGGATGTTTGGTTGTTTGCTACACTACCCATGTTTTCTATGATTGTCCAAACTGACGTAAGTCCTCCACAACTGATCCGTGAATAGTTGACATAGCTTGGAATAATGGAAGATAACATGCATAGTGTTACTTACAACTGTTTAAAACTAATCTTTTACAAACCTCTGGTATGAATTCTTTGTGAAATCATCCGTTGCATAATATATATTTGATATCTGTCCAAACATTAATTTCAGTAATTCTCAAAATTGCAATGGTCACATGAATGCAATTATTGCTGGGTAGATGTTTTCGATGTTCCTTGCTTTTCAAAAAACAGCCAACAAGTTCTGTGGCTTAAATGTTACTTTTGAGAAAACTACCAGATGTAACAACCAGAGTCAATTACAAGATGTAACAACCAGAGTCAATTACCAGAAGTAACAACCAGAGTCAGTTACAAGATGTAACAACCAGAGTCAATTATGAGATGTAACAATCAGAGTCAATTACGAGACGTAACAACCAGTCAATTACAAAATGTAACAACCACAGTCAATTACAATATGTAACAACCACAGTCAATTACCAGATGTAACAACCACAGTCAATTACCAGATGTAACAACCACAGTCAATTACCAGATGTAACAACCACAGACAATTACCAGATGTAACAACCACAGTCAATTACCAGATGTAACAACCAGAGTCAATTACCAGATGAAACAACCACAGTCAATTACGATATGTAACAACCACAGTCAATTACCAGATGTAACAACAACAGTCAATTACCAGATGTTACAACCCGAGTCAATTACCAGATGTAACAACCAGAGTCAATTACCAGATGTAACAACCACAGTCAATTACTAGATGAAACAACCACAGTCAATTACCAGATGTAACAACCACAGTCAATTACCAGAAATAAAGACCAGTCAATTTTTTTGTACCACAACTTTAAATACTTCGGCCGACTATTTCAAGTTGTGACAGTAGGGAAATTTGACAGGTAACTACTTTTTAAATGTCTCATATTGATGTATTTATTCAGCATTACTACCTGTGCAAAGTTGATAACAGTGTAATGACATATGTATATACATATGTATATATATATATGTGTATGTATTCAATTTTAAATAAGATAATCCATAAATGAAAAAACCCAATAAATGTAAACATTATTTATATTTAAAAAAGGTTAGTTTTTATATAGGGCATTATCCAGTCAAAACACTTACATTTTACTCCCAGACAGACCTGTTCAATCAAACACCATCTCAACTTCTGTGGGAAACATTCAGCCATGCACAAATACTATGCGTACACAAATACTCAATCCATTGTCTATAGCCAGGTACTCATACAGCTGAGTGAACTGGCGCAACATAGAATGAACAAACTTGCCCAAGGTTTGACACGGCAGCACAGGATTCGAACCCTGGTCCTCTTGATTGAGAGTTCAATGCTCTAGCCACTGTGCTACACTCCAGTTAGGTATCTGTTATCTTTGTTGTATTATAGAAAAGTGTATCTTTCATATAGTTGATGAATGTCGGGCATGAATAATTCGTCTAGACAAGGAAAACTAGTTTTCATAGTGATTCAGTCTCTGATTCACCTTTTCCCCATGGATCAAAATTACATATGGTAAGTTATGATTATTTTCTCACATTCCAGTAATACAGACATGTGAAAGACAGACAGACATGTGAAAATGTCAACAGGGAATTCTATAGTTTGTCTTTAAACTCCTATTTTTAGGGCATTACACAAAACTTTCATTCACAATGTATTAATATTTATGTTAGTGTATTCATATTTATGTGTTACCATGTTTCAATATTTTTGAAAATACAGCACACAATTTGGCTCGCCAAAATAAAACACTCGTTTTATGATATCTATGAAGACCATTTTGGTTATATTTAGAAGAACTAGCCAAGTTACCCTACGTTGTCTAGGGAAAAAAGGCAGTTGTATGTATTTTCTAATTTAAGCCACATAATAAACATTCCTGGGTACATGAAGTGATATGTATGAAACACCCCAATGGGCACGCTAGATAACATGTAAAACTAATGGAAATATGGGTCTACTAACAAAAAATGACAGACAAAGAATCATATTGTTTTATAATATCGATTTTAGACAGCAATAAATAAACTTAGTTTGGAGCAAATGTTGAAACATATGCAACGTTTTGACCCGTCTAAAGCGGATCTCGTTCATGCACTAATTTCATGTGACATGACTCAGATTCTGGCGGAATGATCTGGTTGAAGATGGCAGGTAGGTGGTATCCCTGATCTCGATTCATGGTGGGGGCTCTCTGTTTGATGTAGATAGCTTCCTTTATATTCCTCTTATGCCAGTTCTGTTCTCAGGCCAAGACCTTGATGTTTATTCCGCCAGAATCTGAGCCATGTCACATGACATCAGTGCGTGAACAAGAGCCGCTGTAGACGGGTCGAAACGTCACATATATTTCAACATTTGCTCAAAAGAACGTTTATTTCTTGTTGTCCAATGGAATCTTGGAGCCATAAACAATATATCCTACAATATAGATTTAGTTTAGTGCCTTGTAAAATTTGGACGATTCACTCACCAGTCTGACCAGCTGGCTAACCGCCTTCTCGCTGGACACAGTGACGTAAATGAAGTACGTTGAACGGTCATTTACTGGTTTCTGACCAATGACTAGTAAAACATCACAGCTGGGTTTTTTTGTTCTTCCGTTGAAGAACTCTGTAAGGTGATTCTCAAAGTCGTTCTGGTCAAAGACTTTTGTCTTTTCACCCCGTTCCAATTTCTTTATTTGGACACTATTCGTGAACTCGGCAAATACCGTCGCTCTGACAACAGAAATAGTCATCATAAATTAAACTATCCAATGCTCAGTTAACAAAAAACAGTATTTAATAGTCAATTCTTTAACAACACAAACAGTCATTAATAATTTTCAATGTTCAATGCTCTAACAAACGGAATAATAATGATAAATAATAATTTTTAATAGAACGTTGCCGAGTGCTGGAAACAACTAGAACTAGAGATAAATTACCAATGTCCTATGCTCAAATAACATCAGTAGTTTTTAATAGTCAATCCATGAACAACACAAATAGTTATGGTAAATTATCAATGTTCAATGCTCTTATAACAATAATAGTAATTATTAATAGTTGATGCTCTAACAGAAGGAATAGTATTGATAATGTTAAATTATCTATTAACAAGAACATTAGTTATCACTAGTCAATGATCTATCAAGTAACAACAGAAATAGTCATCATAAAGTGTTAATGCTTTAATAATAGGAATTTTTAATAGCCGGTGTTCTAAAAACAGGAGTAGTCATTGTAAATTATCAATGTTCTGTTAACAAGAACATCATAGTTATTAATAGTCAATGCTCTAACAACACAAGTATTCATTGTAAGTTATAAATTCTCTAATAACAGGAATAGTATTTATTAGCTGCCAATGCCCAAACAACACGAATAATAATTAGAAATGATCATGGCTCTAATAACAGTAATATGTTGTGCAGTTTACCTATTACAGGATGTATATAGCATCTACACTCGATACCATTTATCACACAAAACCCTAAATAGACCTATCACTGTCTCGCATTCACTTGGCATTTATCTAAACGTTTTCTTTCATATCTTCCATGAAGTGAACTACTTACTTGCAGTACCTGGTGACATAAATGTCACCGTTGTCATCGTAGTCAACAATGAATCCGTGCTGCATGTTGCCAAGTAGAGCTTGCAAGGCTTTGATGTGTTTCTCATCGACTGTTTGAGGGACGGCCTGCCAAGTTGGCATCTCAACCTTGATGACATGTTGGGGCCCGGCTATCTAGAAACAATAACATTTGTGGTTTAATTTGAATGATGACACATGACCATGCATTTTAGGACACAATGACATCCATCTCCATTCATGGACCAGCAAACCAGCTGCCTTCATTACATACTTTTCGTCTTAACCTCGTTTCCACTGACCATCTGATTTCAGCAATCGCATAAATATTTCTAACTATCTTTGATTTTTACATGCAACATCAATTGGCATATCAGAGGCCAATGGTCCAAGAAATCAAATGAACATTAATTTGTTTATGGTATGTGGACACTTACTTTGGTTTTGTAAAAACATAGCAAATACACATTATTAACTTATGAGACCAAAACAATCGCCACAAAGTATTACAAACTGTATTTTAATATAATTATCTTCCAACAGCCAATATTAGTCAACAGCTCCATCGTGGATTTTAAGATTCATCAATTTATGTCTTTTATTATCAAGATGTGAAACATTTAAATGAAATGGTTTCAATAATCCTGCCACTGGTTTTGTTTGATTAGAAATACGTTTGATATTTGGAAGTTACACACTATTATTCACCTACCGGGTATATTGTGTTATATATATATATATATATCAGTGTCCAACAATTTAGGTTGTTTATCTTTTTTACACAGTTCACATACAAATACTACAGGTAAAAAGTTACTTAGAGGTCTAGTATAGTTCTTTGTAATGTAGTAGACCCCTGTCTCCGACATAAAACTAGCAGTTAAGATGCAATGTACAACAATACAACCTAACACAAACTGGATATCAGTCACAAAGAAACTCAGTAAAGCTTAATTTAATCTATTATATCAATAAAGAAACTCGGTAAAGCTTAACATAATCTATGATATCAACAAAGAAACTTGGTAAAGTTCAACAAAATCTGTGACATAAATCACTTTTAAGTGTCCACTATCAGAGGTTAGTACTTGACAAATGTGTTTTACACAAAATTTGTAATCCAAAATACGAATTTAAACTTTTTGCGTATCTGGTGTGTTTCGGGATACAATGACACACGGTCACGTGTTTGGAGATTCGATGACATCCAGTATCACACGACATTACCTTTGCGAGAAGGTCCATGGGGAGATCTGGATCTTTGTATGAAACTCGACATGGGACCGTGACTTCCTGTCTGACGCAATGTCCACAATAGAAGATTTGTAGATTCAAACGGTGTTCACCTGCCAAAGGAATAAAGACGTAGACAGTATTTGCCATAAACCAAACTCAAGGTCTGCTTCTACCAACACAGCAAACACAAGGCAACTTCTTAGGTTACCAATATCAATACAGTCACTGCCTGCCAATACAACAAACACAGAGCCACTGCTTGCCAATACAACAAACACAAAGCCACTGTCTGCCAATACAACAAACACAGAGCCACTGCTTGCCAATACAACAAACACAAAACTACTGCCTGCCAATACAACAAACAGAGTCACTGCTTGCCAATACAACAAACACAGAGCCACTGCTTGCCAATATAACAAACACAAAGCCACTGCCTGCCAATACAACAAACAAACTCACTGCCTGCCAATACAACAAACACAGAGCCATTGCTTGCCAATAAAACTAACACAAAGCCAATATCTGCCAAATCAACAAATACAATGCCAATGCATAGAAATATAAAGCAATCATTGAAGCCAATGCATGGTTATAAACATTAAGGCCACTGCTTGCCAATGCAGCAAACACAAGGCCACTGTTTGCCACTACAGGAAACACAAGGCCACTGCCTGCCAATAGAGCAAACACAAGGCCACTGCCTGCCAATACAACAAGTAATATATTTTGTGTCAATATTTAATGTTGCATCATAGCACCATTACTCCTGTGTAAATGCACCAAACTGACATACAGAATGACATATCACTTGAAACAGCCTCAATGTGGGCATTATCATTTGTATTGCACAATATATCCGTTACTTTTTCGTGTTCAACTTCAGTTGGTTAAATAAAATATGTAGATGTGACTTAACAACCATGTAAACAGATCAACACTTTTAAATTGTGACCAAAATCTCCTAGGTCTTACAGGTTGTTGTGTGACCTACCATTTGTGACACTGGCACCCTCGGCAAAGTCAGTGGCTGACAGGCCACTGTTCATTGACACGTCACTTGGCATTGCTATCACCAATGACGCTGGACATGCTGGCATGGCTGTTGGTGGCATTACTGTCGTCAATGGTGCTGGCATGGCTGTTGGTGGCATTACTGTCATCAATGGTGCTGGCATGGCTGTTGGTGGCATTACTGTCATCAATGGTGCTGGCATGGCTGTTGGTGGCATTACTGTCATCAATTGTGCTGGCATGGCTGTTGGTGGCATTACTGTCATCAATGGTGCTGGCATGGCTGTTATTGGCACAGCTGTCGTACATGTTACTGATGCCACAAACTGCTCCATTGGTGATGGAGGAACTGTAACGACACAGTCAAATTATTCATAGTTGTGTGGAATGGTAGAGTGGGAACTGGTTGGGTGGAGTGGTAGAGTGGGAACTGGTTGGGTGGAGTGGTAGAGTGGGAACTGGTTGGGTGGAGTCGTAGAGTAGGAACTGGTTGGGTGGAGTGGTAGAGTGGGCACTGGTTGGGTGGAGTGGTAGAGTGGGAACTGGTTGGGTGGAGTGGTAGAGTGGGCACTGGTTGGGTGGGGAGTGGTAGAGTGGGCACTGGTTGGGTGGAGTGGTAGAGTGGGCACTGGTTGGGTGGAGTGGTAGAGTGGGCATTGGTAGGGTGGAATGGTAGAGTGGGGCTTTGGTGTGTGGAATGGTAGAGTGGGCATTGGTTGGGTGGAATGGTAGAGTGGGCATTGGTTGGGTGGAATGGTGGAGAGGGCATTAGTTGGGTGGAATGGTAGAGTTGGCACTGGTTGGGTGGAGTAGTAGAGGGGGCACTGGTTGGGTGGAGCGGTAGAGGGGGCACTGGTTGGGTGGAGTGGTAGAGTGGGCATTGGTAGGGTGGAATGGTAGAGTGGGCACTGGTTGGGTGGAGTGGTAGAGTGGGCACTGGTTGGGTGGAGTGGTAGAGTGGGCATTGGTATGGTGGAATGGTAGAGTGGGGCTTTGGTGTGTGGAATGGTAGAGTGAGCATTGGTTGGGTGGAATGGTAGAGGGGGCACTGCTTTGGTGGAATGGTAGAGTGGGCATTGGTTGGGTGGAATGGTAGAATAGGCATTGGTTGGGTGGAATGGTAGAGTGGGCATTAGTTGGGTGGAATGGTGGAGGGCATTGGCTGGGTGGAATGGTAGAGTGGGCATTGGTTGGGTGGAATGGTAGAGGGGGCTTTGGTAGGGTGGAATGGTAGAGTGGACATCGGTTAGGTAGAATGGTAGAGTAGGGCATTGGTTGTGTGGAATGGTACTGGGCACTGGTTGGGTGGAATGGTAGAGTGGGCATTGGTAGGGTGGAATGGTAGAGTGGGGCATTGGTGTGTGGAATGGTAGAGTGGGGCTTTGGTGTGTGGAATGGTAGAGTGGGCATTGGTTGGGTGGAATGGTAGAGTGGGCATTGGTTGGGTGGAATGGTAGAGTGGGGCTTTGGTTGTGTGGAATGGTACTGGGCATTGGTTGGGTGGAATGGTAGGTAACACAGGAAGAAAGGGGTGGGGTGCAGATACAGATATGGTGGGCTGGGGCGGATACTGATAGCATGATGACTGCGAACCTGGAAGAGGCTACCTTGAGCTGGCAGTGGCTTTTGGAGAACTAGGGATGTGGGAACAAAAGAAATGTATTAAAAGTGACAGGGATTTGTTTGAAAATAATAATCTAACTATAATTGAGCTTCTGTTGTGTGTGTATTCATGTATTCATGTACATTAACGTTTTCCTCTTAGATGGTTTGAACCGCGAGTGCCAAACTTTCAGGTATTAATCTACAACCCCACAAATAGAATTTAAGACCTATATCTTTTAAAAAATACCCCACACATGTGAAGGTTCTCCCCTTTTATGGGATAAATCAGTTGTTAGGAGTGTAAAATATACTGTGTGCATAATACATCAAATGTAATCTAACAATCGCATGAACCAAGCGTGCTCGGCAAATATCTGGCATTGACTTTGTAACATAAAGTAGATGGTGACACAATAATGTTGATGTCTACCCTCATGCCAATAGCATAGCAATACGAACATTATTTGACAAATCTGCACTATCACAACCCAGGCCTAGTGATGGATGTGAAGTTCACATTTATTATCTGTGAGCGTTATATGGTGTTTATGTAATGATGCTGTGTGTTTTCTAACATTTGGAAGATGCTGCTATTACGCCTATCAACTACCAAGGCCTTTGCTAGTCATATTAATGAATATTTTTTGAACTAATAAATAGCATCAGTGATGTAATTAAAGAGAAACTTACATTTCTGTGGTACGCTAATGTCCTCCACTTCTCCCTTGCTGTTGATTGCGTCAGAGATACTCAGTTCCTTAGTCACCCGGACTAGATCATTACCGGACATTTCCAGATCTGATGGAAACTTCCCTTGTTCATCTGAATGAGTAAATTAACTAACTGAATTAACTGTTTAATCATGCATTGTGACATTACTAATTACTGCCACTGTCTTTTAATTCCACGGGAATGTTTGCACAATACTAAGTCATGTATAAATGTAATATAATCTTGATCATTTAGAGATGATTTGATAATAGATATATGCAAATTTACATATGTGACTGGCCGCAGCGAACCAGGCATTAAGTCACAAAGGCCTATTCTACACACGAGCCAAAAGTAGCTGTGTAGGTCATGTGACCCACCATAGCAAACCAGGTATTAAGTCACAAAGGCCTATTCTGCACACGAGCCATAAGTAGCTGTCTATGTCATGTGACCCGCCACTGCGAACCAGGTATTAAGTCGCACAGGTCTATTCTGCACATGGGCCAAAAGTAGCTGTTTAGGTCATGTGACCCGCCACAGCGAACCAGATATTAAGTCACAAAGGTCTATTCTGCACATGAGCAAAATATAGCTGTCCAGGTCATGTCCAATCAGTGTTGTGTGATTTTGACAGAAATGCACACCTTATAATGTTCAGTTTATTTCTCTCAACAAATAATCCAAAACTAATACAATACATGGATATGTATTAAAAAAATAATAGACAATATGAGTAAAAATCATATCGTTTCTGAAAACGTCACTTCAATTTTAGCAAAAAATCAAAAACCACTGAAAATATTTCAACAAATGAGGTGTCATTTTAAAGCTTGTGATCTGTGGAACCCAGAAAGATGCAAAACTCCATTTAACAATGTTCAAACTTAATACTCACTTTGCAGGACCCGTATGCTGTAGACTGTAAAGTATAAACAAAGAAATAAGTGTAGACTTGTAGCACTGTCAAGTTATTTGCATAGTCGCTAAACTCATGGTTTAACAAGTTCTTACAATGTATCTACATACCTGCAGTAGGTGACTGATCAAAGTCATTGACGACGGATGGTATCTCTGCCTGGAAGTCAACAACATTTTATTTGGTATTATTAATATAATTGGTGACTTGCTGACATGTCAAGTTAATTGAGCAGACAATACTACCATATTTATTATTTTTATATGTACAACGTAATGGTAGAATGTACAGTTGGCAATGAAATTATGCAATTTCTAAAAGTTAAATTAGAGAAGGGATATTTGACAATTTGTTTACCATAAACACATTGGCAGAGTAATACATGGCTATTTTTGTAAATACTGACAGGCATTGTAAATGTATTTAAAAAAAGAGGTGAGGGTTTGTGATTTTGATTAAACATGTTCAGCATGCCAACGACATGATGGGAGTCACTGTGAAGAAGTTTCAAAATTTG
The DNA here is from genome assembly GCA_963995525.1 of Escarpia spicata. Taxonomy (NCBI): domain Eukaryota; kingdom Metazoa; phylum Annelida; class Polychaeta; order Sabellida; family Siboglinidae; genus Escarpia; species Escarpia spicata. The sequence continues at coordinate 42,523,474 of OZ023214.1, forward strand.
TTATGGACACATTTTGTTAAAATCAGACAACATTTTTAAATGGCCACCAAACAATTAAAATCTTTGCCCTGAATTGTGTAGGATCATTTTCTAAAGATATCTCATTGTCTTCCAATAACGGGCTGAGGACACAGGGATATATTTGTTCTGTTTTGGGAAATAGACAACTTAACGTGAACCAATTTAATGAAACAATTGTTCAGATATAATAATTATATTTTTATAAAGTAAATAGGTCAAAGCACTCTACAAAATGTTTACAAATATCTAATCCTCAGTTTAATTTGTAAAAGCAATTATAAAAAATGCATCTGAATTTAATTAACAGACACTGTTTTAAAAGATGCAATGGTGTTACACTGTCTGACAGACTGTGGCAGACTCTTCCAAAGTACAAGCGCTACTTTGGAGAAGACATGGTCTCCAACAGACTTCAGGCGTGTTATTGTCACATTCAGCAAACTCTCAGAATTTGATCACAGGGAGCCGTGCATTGGTACTCAATCAGAAGCTCCGAGTGAGGAAAGTCCATGTAATGGCTTGGAAGTGATCAACAGAATTGTTATTGCAACTGAGCTATCCATTATGTGACATGTTGCCTAGCAACATGTCCGATAAGCCATAAAAAATGGATACCGAACATGTGAAGCATTCAGACATTGTTGAAATTTAATCCCAAACGTTTTTCTTTAAATAAGAAAAACATCAGGAAAAGTTATTACACTAACAACTGTATGCGGAAATGTTTGATGTGGCACATGTCATGCTGTAATGCATGTAACATTACTGTTACCAACATTGTTGGCGAGACAAAGCTTGACAGAGACGCATCATTTTGACTGATGTATACAAACCGTAAGATACTGGTTAGGTCTATTCTTTCTTAGATAAGCAGCCAATGCAGATATTTCAGGCGATATGTGTTTGTATTTCACTGTTTATGATTATATATATGTTGATGTATCTTATTTTTTCACAGTCACTAATAAAGAAATAAAGTTGATATGAAGAAAACATGTACGTTGACTTACATTTACACAAGGACGAACTGGATAGGGCGAGTCCTGGCTATCATCATACGAACTGGAGGGACTTTGCTTCGGGGAGTAACACCCTGAAAAGATAAGATTTGAAACATAGGTTTTATCACAGATCTTGCATTTCCAGATCACCGACATTATTTTGACCTTGATATTCAACATCAAGAACACCAAATCAGATTTGTATCTGACATGCATACATACAAAAACAGTGGTGCTACTGCACAATAAAAGTCTGATTATCTTTGAAATTCAAAGTCAATGACACGGATGTCATTTCAGTAATCACAAAGTTTTTTTCAATAAAATAGCAATAGTGGGTTAGTATATCCATTTTGTATGCAATTATACGTTAGATATATCAATAATTTTTTCTATTTCCTGAATATTTGTTCTGCTACAATGATTGTACTATAATAACTAAACCAGTATATTGCATTTCTGTACAAGAAGCTTTACTAGAAGGAGACCATTCACTGGCACTGCCACAATGTGATGTTTGCAATGGTTACCAGCACCCAATTCTATGCTGTTAGTAAAAACTGAAAAAAGACGAGAAAATGGATGTGAACAGGATGTCCACCAACAACATGAATCACTAGACAGTCCGTCATATGGAACCCCAAAGAAAAGAGAAAAGGGGAAGGCCCAAACCACCCGGGGAAAAACCCAGAAACAATAAGGAAGAAGATAGGTTACACCAGGAAGAAACTGGAAAAGACAACGGTGGATACTGTTCGAGATCCTATGTTCACAGCAAGCAAATGGACCCAAGTAAGTAAGTAAGTACCATGTGTATTTGACACTTTCAGAAATCTGTAGGCTTTGTATGGTTCATCTACTGATGGGTCGACCTGATGCAGGGATTTCTCCTCCTTGATATCTGGGGCTTTGTGTATCGCACATCGCAGTCTTGTTTTCCACTTCGTGTACACGGCCGAGCTTCCGTCATCTTCCTCCATTCTCCCCGTGTGATGTGCCCATGCCTAGCAAACAGGCACGTCCCATCACATTCACACTTCCTCATTAAAAGTACCGTATTCGTTCTATTAAGCGTACACGCCCAAATTAACATACACCCCTTTTTTGTAGCATCTAACACCATGACAGCTATGTCCAATGCCAACCTTGAGTCCTTGACAGTTGAATCCACCATTATAATTTTGTTTCTACCAATGTCATACTAGAGTCAAAGCTAATTGATTAAACAAATTGAAAGGCCCACCTAAATTATCAGACTTTAATGTTCTGGTATCCTCTTGTTAAATGTGGATGCATCAATTGCTTGCCAGTCACATCTGCTGAGATGTAAATCCCAGATAATTGGTGCACACCCCTGTACGCTTATTGAAATGCAAAGTCTGACATATTTCCGCATCTCAACTATTTGTTAAGCAAACTGTACACTTAATAGAATGAATACGAATAGATTGAAATGAATGGCGTTTTGTACGTGCAATGTAAAAAATTAGACACAAATATCTTTAATAAATGTAGGAGGATAGCATCCTGAAATTGTAATATGGTATAAATATGGTGATCATAGGAGTTGTCCCACATTCTCATTTTACAGGTTGAAATTCAGAAAATATATGAAAGTCCAAGGACGAATTATTCTTAAAGCATAGTAAGTAGATCTTGTATCTAAAAACGTCAATATGTATTTTTTTGTTTTCATGCACTCAGTAAAATCATTGTTCTTCTCCCTATCATTTTGCGTAGATAATCTGTGTTAATATGTCTTACATATTCATAAATTTTCACATGTTCACTTAAAAAGAGACCTTTTGTTCCTTGTTTTATTTAATAATTAACAATGATCTTCTGACTATAACAAATGTTGGAGGTATTCTGCTGACAGAAATTGTGCTTAATAGTATGTTTGCCCGTAACAATGTTTGCAAATTGAAAGTTTCCACCCATGACTTGTTCAAACTGTAGGCAAAACATTCAATTTAAAAACAAGTTTTACTGGCAATACTGCAAGGTGGGCTGAGTTAAACACAATACCCTTTGATGTTCAACAATTCCCTATTTTATCATGTTCAACAAAGTCAGTTCAGCAGCCTTCATGTTACAAATTATTACACTGGCTAATTATGGGTAGAGGAGAAGACCGCAACCATTTAATAAGGAATTACACAGATTTATAAGATGGCATAATACAGTTTGTGATTTCCACAAAACTTGAATAGTTGTTAAGCTGCACCCCCCTTGGATCTTACCAAAAACTTCCAACAGTTTTGTTTAGCCCTAAATATTGTAGCTGGGGGGTGCTGTTGGAAGTTTTTTGTAAGACTCAAGGGGGGTCCAGTGCCTATGGTATGGTCATCATGCATGTATCAATTAGAACAAAATAAATTGTTACAAAACTCTGAATTTAAGCTCAGCCTAAGAAATTGCTCAGTGGATGTCGGCAGGTCAGGAGGTCATAATAAAACTAATTTCAACCAACCATGACTCGTGTTACATGCAATGCTTAGGAAGTAGAAGCAATTATTTGAATACACAATACCGCTCAGCTGTTCGCGCTAATGGGCGAACGGGTCATTATATATTAGGATTCCCAGAAGTCGCTTATCCATCTTCAAATTGGGGCGGGTATTTGCGCTGTTCTCACGGGAGATGCAGTCGCGACTGGCGAAGTCAATTACTAGTTTGATGCAGCTAACTTCAGCACTTCGCGTAGGGGATCAACCAGGGCTAGTTTTGCATGCAAACAGCCCTGTCTTGCAAGGATTAAAGGCACTGCCTATTGAGTGGAAAATATATTAACACACATTTATGCTATTGTGATTATCAAAAGCGGACAGTGTGGTGGTAAATGTCTTGGCAAGCATGTCACAACAGTAGAATCTGGTGTACATATAGATATTAGCTGTGGTTTACGAACACTCAAACTTGCAAATTCCACACCACGTATTAGTAGAGGGGGATGGTGGTCTGAACCAACAGGAAACGATATACATTTTTCTGCATTTCGCAGACTCAGGAAATCACCCCCTAACCATGCAATATGGACTCACACGAAAGATCTGAAAGTCTTCTGGTCTCGTCTGGTCACTGTTGCGTTTCCACGGAAGTTTGAAAAGCTGTTCTTCCTTGTTGAGCCACTCCACCCCGAGAATCCGACTCTCATTGAGTGTCTCCTCCAGCCATGGCCGGAGAAACTGGCGACGTCTTCCCTCCATCTCTGTCCTGGCCATGCAAATAACCACAAGTGTTTGTCACAGGACTAAAATACATGTATACAATCAAGTGACAATATTAATTCTTTTTGAACAAGATGAGTAAAATTACTTATGACATTTTAACAGTGATGTCTAGCACTAATACACTTAACTAAATTAATCCTTCTTATGCCTATAGTAGCACATAAGACAGAAATGAGGGACCTCCACTTCTTCTGGTTTACAGCTGATTATTGCAGCCTGGCTCCAGCTTAAAGTTAAATGCATCTGTTAAAGTTCTCCCTGCATATTTTTATTCAGTTTTTTTGGTGCTTCCCTCTCTTTTTCTTTTACCTTCAGGTGGCCATCTTTAGGGCTATCTTTGTTACATTGTCATCCTATTTTTCAAGATGTGGCTGATTCATCTTGATCCATCTTCTTGTGAAGAGTATACTGTTGATGTTACTTTGTCCAGTTATTTTAGCAGTTAGTTCTTGCAGATCTTTTGTGGTCAGATATTTTGACAACAACAAAAAGCAATGGTTTATTTTCATAGTTTTCTTCTGCCTGAATTAGTATATTATGATCTAGTCCATTACAGTTTTTTTTCTATTTTCCTTGGTGAGCTCTCAGTTACTTCCCCTGATACAGACACTGGGTATAGAAGACCAATGACTTTCAGTGTCTCTTCTGAAAGACGCAGGAAAGTGGGGTGAACAAAGGTGCTCAAGATTTGAAACAGCAGCAGACAGTAGGCCAGATATATCAACCCCTCAATCGACATTGTGGCAATAAGATCAGATTACCAGTATCATGAATAATTAATTAAACTCCCCTCAAATTGTTAATATTTTGGACTTGCATGCAATACAAGACTGGACTCAAAACATATTCTGACTTCTTCTTCCTCGTCTATCAATCTAGACGGGAACGCCTGTCGCCTTCACAGATCATGCCGTCCTCTTCAGTGCCTCAAGATCACCATGTTCAGCTTCTCATTCAGGGGGTGGCCTCTGGCCATGCATGCCATCTTTGGCCATCCTGTAGTGGGCAGTGCCGGAGTAGGCACTCACTGGTCATTTTCACAGCAGCATATCTCGGACAAGTTTGCCAATCTTATCTTTTTGTAGAGATTTACTTTCATTCTGTTGTGTCCTGTTCAGAGTCTGAACAGAATGACCTGGTCTGCCCTGTTGAGGCGGTAGTAGCTGTCAGTCTTGAGCTAATTGTGACTGCATGGTGACCACGTTATTGTTGGCTCTGGTCTCATTAACTGGGGACATATAGAACCACTTTATGATGATATGACATGAACGTATATATATATATATATATATATATATATATAATATATATATCCTGGCAGTGACCACATTTAGATCAATGTATACGTAACCAAACATATTAATTATTGTTATGCAAATTGTGGACTAGATAAGTAATAACAGATGCTGAATGCTAGAAAGGTAGAATACTCACTGTATCTGTAGTGTAGGCCCTATAATATATTCCACGGCAGGTGTCTCGTTCGATTATACTCGTCCTGTTTTCACACCGGCGCCGCCAATTGACCAATTCGTGGTTGAGTTGTATTGATATTCCAAAAATCAGGTGTTTGAACTTGGGGAAATGATCGGCAAGTCCAGTCAATAGATAACACAGACTGAGCTCTTGTCATCCGAGTTGTAGTAAAAATGCCGAATGGAACGCAAAGGCATTGCTTTTATAACCCTGAATGACTAAAGGGCTTAATGTATGCAGTATAAGTTTCCCGGAAATCGAAACAGTTTGTGCACCGGTCCAACTTTCGTTTCCGGAAAATATTGAGCTCAGCCGTTTTCTGGAAATCCCCAATCTATCCGGGGATTCCCCTGAGAACTGACGCATTTCTTGTCAGTACGACTCTGAACGTTGAACTGCACTGTCTGTCCACTTGTCTAGTGAAATATTTCAATAAATCGTGCTATATCAAACGCCAAGCATTTACACCGTGTCCACGAAATTGACTTCAACTGGGTCATGTCAATAAATCATGATGCGTAAACGTAAGTTTTAAAGCCGTTGTCGCGCTTACATTTATCCGGGCGTTAAATAATATCCGGGTGACGTTTCTGCGCGTGCGCGTATCTAGGGGAATGCATTTATCACCAGCTACGACTGTCGCGTTTTCATTTATCCGGGCGTTGTGCATGTTTATATGTATCTATTATATTTACATATGTGTCTATATATATACATAAATTATAAAATGTTTGCTTCCCACAGACATAAACAATTTCTGTCGTAAAACAGTTTCCTCTCCACGCACACGTCACGTGACATACTCTTATACTTGGTTACAAATCTGAAACAGCAAATTATAATTATGTACTCTAATTATAACGCTCGTATTACGACAACAAACGAAACATATTTAACTACTGAATATTATTTATCGCTACGCGATCTACTGGTGCCAAATATTATGCCTTATGCATATAAACATCACCCGGATAAAATTTAACGCCTGAATAAATGTAAGCGCGACACCGTTCTGCGACATTCCGTGCGAGGCTAGTGGTGCGATCTAGCGGGACTACTGCAACTATTCTGAATAACGTCGCCACCTTTTGGATAGTATTGTAAAGACGTGCAAACGGAAGTGAGTCTGGGCTGTCTGGCTCTGCCTATGGGCTACAGGGCAATTGCGGCTACAGGGGTCAGCACACTGTTGGACTCTTCCTGCTTGATTACAGACGAAAAAAAGTGCATTATATTTTTGAGAAATGATTTTTTACAATGTTGACTTGCTCTGACATAAGTGCATTTGAGTAGTCAGATTTCTAGATGTGATTGTAGCAGCTGTTGACAGTAAAATTGTGTCTTTTTAGCTGATTTTACTAAGCGGAAGGGTATCTGGGAGCAATTTGGCTAGTTGACACTTTAGCCGGATTACTGCCTGCCTGCATTTGTAAATATTGACGGGTGTCATACATACAGGCATTTTGCAAGAGCTAGAAATATTAGATTTTGACTAAAATCGACCAGCATGTCAATGAGATGATAATAACAGCAGGTGGGAAGTTTAAGAAACTTTATAGGTCACGTTTTCTTATAATCACACACAACATTAACATGGTCGCCAATGGGAAAACTGACAGTGTGCTGACCCCTACACCCATAGAGTTACATGATTAATCATTCCCCTATAGACAAGTTCAACTAGCGTGTTCTATTTATATCTATGGCTACACCTATTTAATGGGCGTGAGCGTTCATGTGGGCATGTACGTTTGCGTACGTGTGAGCATGTACGTGTAATGTTAGTTTCTCGTTGTGACCAATGTGCGTGCGTGCGTGCGTCCGTTTGTGCGTGTGTGTGTGTGCGTGTGTGCGTTGGTGTGGGCATGGGCGAGCATGAGTGAATGGGTGCGTGCGTGCATGGGTGCATACATAGTTTTTACGTGTTCGCACCGGTTGGGCGTGTTAGTGTGTAGGGCCTACATGCATGGGCGTGTGCACGTGCGTGCGTACGTGCGTGCATTACGGTAGCGCCTATCCTCGAAACCCCAGACTCAGTTTATGATTTGGCTATATATGTGGCGCTGTCCGATCATTACATCGGAAGGCGGACGGGGGTACCTTTTACTTGAGTTTTTTTCGCCGCTGTGCCGACGTAGGTCTATCTTCAATTTATTGTAGACCCTTATAACCGAAAGCATACGATCATAAATATACATAAAGTTAAACCGGAAATGGTTCTGCAAGGGGTTTCCCCCTCGTGCGATCAGCTTTGGTTGGGTATTTAATGAGATTCTAAAAATGTATAATTTAACCGCAGACTTCCTCGTCCCCGCGCGACACCCAGCGGGCAAACTGACGTTGTAACGACGTTGTTTCGACGTCAGGCACCGACGTCGAAACAACGTCGAAAACACATTGGATTTGAAAGTTGTATCAACGTCGGGTATCGACGTTGTTCCGACGTCGGGTGACGACGTTGTTCCGACGTCGGGTGACGACGTTGTTCCGACGTCGGGTGACGACGTTGTTCCGACGTCGGGTGACGACGTTGTTCCGACGTCGGGTATCGACGTTTTACCGACGTCGGATATGACGACGTTGTTCCGACGTCGGATGACGACGCTTTTACGACGTCAGGTACCGACGTCGAAACAACGTTGAAAACAAGGTGTATCAACGTCGGGTGTCGGTGTCGTTCCAGGTTGTATCAACGGCTATTTCGGGGAGCGTTTTTCTTGCAATGTAGTTTGTGTTTGTGGAATATCTTGGGAGTATTGTAATTTGTTTGAATTTATAACGATATAATTGTGAAAAAAATATTCTTTCAAATGTTTTAAGGTTAAGTGTTATAATTTCTTGGATAAGCTATAATTCAGACCAAAAGCAATTCCATTAATTGCGCAATAAAATAAAATAATATTATGTCAGCATATCTATACCATTCAAAATAAAGTTATTCATTATGTCGTGGTACAAATCACATCATTTTATTTTGTACAAATAAAACAATTATTACAATTAAATTAAAATTAAAACACTACCAACTACACAAGCTGGAACTCTATCTAGTTGTGAGCCTTCCGTCCACCACCTCCACCCCGGTCTGGTGCATATTTAAGGCAAGCAGAGACGGCTGCATATGTCTCCGTTCCGACCTGGTTCTTCATGACTCTCGCTGAAACATAATATTCATCACAGGATTGAAATCTTGTACGTTTGAACATCACACTCAATCAATCAATATAATTGTGTTGTGCCCATATGGTAGAAAAGGTCTTACTGAATAAAAAATATACTAACATTTTTTCTGACCGACCTCCCGTTTCCATGGTAACAAACAAAACGGCCACCAAAATACAGCACATCTGAACATTTTAAACTTTGGAAATACCAATGATATGGCAAGTGAATTTTCAAATTATGTAATTGTGAATGTAACAATTTTATACACATTTTGCGATATTACACCAAAGATAAAGCATAAAACCAAAATGTTTTATACAGATTGTCGAGATTATTAAAGAGTACGCAGTAATCCAAACCAAACGGAGAATGATCACATTGATTGCTTGTAAGAGCCACACCTCATCCATCAATATACGTGTTTTAGAGATGTATAGTTGTTATAAAAAGTATCTTTACCGAACATACAAAACTACTGAAATATGCAAGAAACACATTTTACGTATTTTGTCTCAAAAACCACCATTCTAGCTGTCATATATCCCCTTAATTCTGAATTTAGATATCTTTTATCAATCTACACTAAAACTTTGTTTTTGTTAACAAATTTTGACACACTAAATAAATTCATTATGCTGATTCACCAATCCGCATGCTCCATTAATCCAGCCAAAAATCATTGGTAAATGTGAAATAGAAAGAATTACTCTGATCACTGATGTATGGCTTAGGTAGGTGTAATCATTTACTATGCTAGACATAGCATATTTCTTACCTCTTTGGTTTGGTGACAAAGCAAGTGATGGTAGTGATGGTAGCTGCTTCATAGGAGGTTTCGGCAGGAAGACCTTACCTGAGAGGTATCAAAGATTGAAACAAAAATTAAAAACACAAACTTATTGGTTTACTAAAAAGGCATCGTTTGAATCATTGAAGAAGCTGATTATGAATGAATATTGTAACTTGTGAAATCCAATTGCAGTGCTGACATTTAGCATTCAACGCAAGATGTTTGAGAGAACAGAAGTACTTCTATGTACTTACTACAACTTTCCCTTGTACTCTTCAGAGTGACCTCCTGGTCGGAGCTAGACTCGTCGAGAGAATCTGGAAAAATATAACTCTCACTATACATGTACATATAATTATTTTCATATAACTACTTCTTTTAGTAAGTATTGTTATTCAGTGCTTCACATTAGAAAAAATCAGGCGAGCGATAAACCGCTCGCCTAAATATGCCAAATAATTTAGGCGAGCGATTTATTAGTTTTGTTTTTAACCAGTTGGTGGTGTTCGTTTTTCGGTCTGGTGATGCCACTGCCCAGTGGTGTCATGGCGTAATCGGGGATAGCCGCAGCCGTATCTGTATAAGGTTAATTTGAACAGGTTAGTTCGGAACATCAAGCTTTTGGCATAACTTGAAAATATACATATTGACGAAGATATATTTAACTCACACAGGGAGTACTTGCGATGACGTTACAGAAAATGATAGTAGTATAGCGATATGATTGTCGTTATTGGGACGAAGTCCGATGAACGCTTGTTGTCTGCACTGGCCACCGTCACACAAGTACACTGGGATCGCGATACTACCTACCTATAATAAATTTAAACATACCAGTCATACAATCTGTGTATGTCTTGCTCTTTGTCTTCCTCTTCTCATCCTCATCGCTGACCTGGGTCGTTGGGCTGAAATCATATCGATCGCACTCCTTTTTATCATCTGAAACGAAACAATGGGGAATTAATTTATCCCAATGCACAGTAAAACAATCACAATTCTAGCTTTTGCAAAGACCAACCTGATTTGGATACCAAAAACATTTAAACGCCTAGAGTCACCGGGATATATATAATGACATAGTATTGCAAGAGAAGTAACTGTCACAGATAACAAAAATGTAATTAACTCTAATAACATAAACTTTGAATAAGTACATGTTAAAATATGTTAGCGACATGTTATTTAAAATCAAGGTTTTGTGTGTCATTTATAAGGATTAAACGTCAGGTCACACACTGTGCAAAATGCAATTTAGCTAGGCACAGGTCTCAAAGTACTGTCACATTTGCAACTACATAGTCACAACTTCGATCCATACAGTTACCTGATGTTATCTTCTTGCATTTGACCAAAGGGAACTGCAACAACTGGTCAGTTGGTGTTGCCCGCTCTCTTTATCTTATGTTTGTGGCATCTTTGACGGGTGGCCAATCAACCACCCTCTTCTCCCTGTTGATCCAGCAGTGTGTAGGGGTAATTAAAATACCATTAGTAAGCAGGAACAGAAGTAATGGGCCCAGGGCAGTCATTGCCCATGCAGCTCAGCCTCACATCCAAGCCTAAAGCGGTAAGCACTGACCATTTCAAACTAGCCAATGGGTAGCTCTCATAATCCCAGGCTACTTAACTACAGCTTCTAAAATTACTACCATATGTGTGTGTGACATGTGCCCCTGTCCACTGTGTATAACAGTCGACTTTGTGCGTCACCTTGAGAGCAATCGTATCTTGGCCGCCCTTTCTGTTATCTGCTAGGGGAGTAGAAATATGTCACATTGTGCAGATAACTTGTGACAGACACTGCCTTGTCATATGTTACTGCACAATATAACATTCATTAATATAGAGTATATATAATATAATTTTGGAACATTTTGTGGCGAAAGGGTGGATACACTTAAGAGTGGTGACGAGTACATGAAAATCATATGTTGGACAAATTTATATAAATCTGGTTGTTTAAATTTTTCACGTCGGATAACAAGTATCAAATGCCGTTTTTCGAGAAACAAATATATGAGTGTATTTCCGGTGATCCTAATTATTGTGTTGTTGATGCTAATTGGGCATCTCTTCCTAATGAACCTTTTGTGATCATTCGGTATAGGGTTTAAAACCAATACATGGGCGAGTTTTTTAACATTGTACCAATTGCAAAAAAACGGACGAGATTGCATTTCATGGTCCATAGTTTGAACCCAATCCATGGCGGATGTGTACAACGTATATATAAAACTTAATTCTCGACACGTTGCTGGATGGTCACTGGCGGACGTGGCGACAGCGCAATATCGTTACGTTGTTGCTACGTATTGGTACACGTTTGTAGAATGCGTGTATAGAACGTACATATAAAACGTAATTCATAATGTTACGAAACCATTACCGGTTTCCCCAGTTCCACACTTGAATGAACAGGTGAAATCACGTGAATAGTCGATCCACTAGCACCGTACCAGTGTCCCCAGTTCCACACGTGAATGAACACCTGAATTCACGTGAATACTCGTTCTCCTAGAACCGTACCAGTTTCCCCAATTCCACACGTGAATTAACACGTTAATTAACGTGATTACTCGTTCCCCTGGTCGATAAAATGCATGTGATTTATAGGACGACCCAATTATTAAATATAAACAGTTTGAACATTTTTATTGTACTGAAAATTATATAAATGCTGTCTTTGAAAACGCCACCTAAGCGGGACCAGACAATAAACGGGACCGTTTAGAAATTATAAATAAAACTAAACATTTGCAATTGCATTTGTATCATCTAATTTGAAACATTTGCATTTGAATATAGTTTCAAACACTTAAATTGCATATTTGCATTTGGCTAATCTAAAACACTTGCATTTGCATTTAAATGCCTTAAATGCCATCGAGGGGGTTCTGTTGGACATTTTTTTCCGCTGCGCCGCCTAGCTATTACTGCATGGAATGGGGGCAGAAAACCATATGTCTGCCCTCCAATTGTACACACCTTTTACAGTCGAAAAAAATACACATTAAGCGTCTCATTAAATTAAAATTTCCACCCACCATTGACGCTCGCCACAAATACAAACATTCACGTTCACATTTAATGGGGGGTGCAACCATATGTCTGCCCCCAGAAACATTCCAGCTAAGGAGGCATCTGCCAACTCTGCTTCCTGTTCCCCCGCCTATATGTTCATGTTCGGTTTTAGCTGCCGACATGATTTAAACGTCGTGGCACCAGATGTCCATGTCCTTATAAAGTTGTTAATTACATCCGACGTCAAAACGACGCCCGCGCAGCGTTGATGGCCCGACGTTATACATGTCGTCGTCATTACAACGTCGTAATAACGTCGTAATAAAGTTTCGACGCCCTTACAACGCTGATGACCTTACGTTTTCAAGACGTCATTTTTGGTTGTCGACGTTATTTCAACGTCGTGACAACGTCAAGTTTCGATGTCCTGACAACGTTGATTACCCGACGTTGTAAAGACGTCGGGTTTGGTTGTCGACGTAATTCCAATGTCGTAATGACGTCGCGTTTCGACGTCCTTACAACGTCGATCACCCGACGTTGTAAAGACATCGGATTTGGTTGTCGACGTGATTTCAACGCTGTGATAACGTCTTGTTTCAACATCCTTACAACGTTGATTACCCGATGTTGCAAAGACGTCGGGTTTGGTTGTCGACGTGATTGCGACGTCGCGACAACGTCATGTTTCGACGTCCTCACAACGTTGATTACCCGACGTTGTAAAGACGTCGGGTTTGGTTGTCGACGTGATTTCAACGTTGTGATAGCGTCGTGTTTCGACGTCCTTACAACGTTGTAGCGACATCGGATTTGGTTGTCGACGTGATTTCAACGTCGCTATAACGTCGCGTTTCGACGTCCTTACAACTGACCAACAGCTCATTATGACCAACAGCTCATTATCTATACATGCTGTGAGTAGGCCTAATCTTATGCCGTAGGCCCTACACATTCAGCCGTCAAAACGAAACATGTACAAATTATCAGTAATCTACACTTATGAAAATAAATGATTATTCGTTATAAATACATTAAACTGCTACACAACGCAAGGTCAAACAACTGCTACCATGCAACCTGAATATTGGATAGAGTCGCGCACCGATGCTTGGATCTCAACCCTTATAATATAATACTATAAGGGCACCTACGGTGGCGTAGTACTTTCAACAACGGACTCATAATCGGGATAATTCGGTTTCGAATCTTGTTGCTGCCGTTTTGAAGCTTGGGAAGTTTCGTTCATTCCCCGTTGCTTCAGTTCACTCAGCTGCTTAAAAATATGACCTGACAATAGACAATGTTATATATGTGTAACTGCAGCGTGGCTGAATGCTTACCAGAGAAGTTATTCAAGATGGTGCTCGACTGATCACGTCTGCCTGACGTGATGTGAAGTGTTAAGAAAGCGGTTTGCATAGTTCTAAGGATTGGATACAGAGCTGTATATAGGAACTTACCTTTTGTAATTAACGTCGCTGACGTCTATAGAAAAACTCACAAAAAATGGACAACTTCACATTTTGTGACAACCTCATAATATTTAGGGGAGGGCTCAGGCCATTAGGTGATTGGATTTTTTTTCAGTTTACGAGCAAACATCTAAAGGTACTTCCTAAATAAAAAAAAGCAAACCTACATGACAGCGCCTGTCCACAATCAAATGCTATCTTGTTTGTGTAATTTTTTGTATAACATTTTGTGTAAAATTTCGCATAAAATTTCGGTAAAATCACCACACAAATTATTATCTTTTTTTAGATTCTAGACCCGGAATTAATTCAAGTGATTCGCAAAACCAGAATTGAATATAAGATACGCCAACGCACATGTTTATGTGCTGGTGTTGTCCACTTTCCATGGTTTCTCGAAAACCATGTGACCGATATATTTAGTATGTTGGTTTAATTGGCAATTGGTTTTGGCAAGGTACCTGATGTAGCAAGTTACTAGCAACCCAAGTCATTATAATTATTGAGGCTAATATGCGCACTTGTTTTATTAAACCTACTGTGGACATTATTTATACTCTGCGTACATTACATCTTTGAACATCAAACAATTAACCGGATTCGAAATGTGATACCTAAACTAGTTGAGGAAGCAGCGTTCACAGAGTGCCAGTAAGTTAAGTACTTTCGTTTTTAACAATGTGGTTTACGGTTTAGGTTACAACATGCGTTTTCCGGAAACGAACGTAATTGCTTCTCTCTTTCGTTTCCAGAAAAAGGTCAAGCTTGTTCGTGTATTGCTCATCTAGAAATACGCGCTCGGAATTTCCCTCTGAATTGACGTTTCTGTTTCTATTATGCGTCCACCTGTTATGGTGTAAATGACTGAGACTGTTTAGTCAGTCGACGTCGTCGTCACAAAAGCGCGGCAACTCCCACCTAGACCCTCGCACACGCGTCATCACATCACATACGCAGTTATTTCATATAATCATCAACGTACCCGTAAAATAAACATTATGAACAGGCAATCATTTCAGGCACATAGCTTGCATTTTTCGGCATGAAAGACGTTTCCAACAAACATCGTTGAATGGGGTTGTGTTGGAGGTTTTCGCCGTCGAGAGAAGGTTGTGTTGGAGATTTTCGCCGTCGAGAGGGGTGTTGTGTTGGAGATTTTCGCCGTTGAGAGGGGGTTGTGTTGGAGATTTTTCGCCGTCGAGAGTGGGTTGTGTTGGAGTTTTTTCACCGTCGAGAGGGGATTGTATTGGAGATTTTCGCCGTCGAGTGGGGTGTTGTGTTGAAGATTTTCGCAGTTGAGAGAGGGTTGTGTTGGAGATTTTCGCCGTCGAGAGGTGTGTTGTGTCAGAGACTTTCGCCGCCGATAAGGGGGTTCTGTTGGAGATTTTCGCCGTCGAGGGGATAATGTTGGTCATCGTTAAAAATGAATCATTGTTGTCTTCACCACTCGTCCTCATTCCCCGTCTCTCATTCTGCATTCCGTTCCTCCACCCTCCCAACCCCGCCAGATCTCTTAATTCACACAGTCCATCCAAATTAATCTTCGTATTCGTCTTTTCCTCCGACTCTCTGAACGCATCCGCTCCGTTGCAATGTATAAAGGCTTCTGTGTAAAGACAGCTTTATATTATGTGAAAGGAGACCGTATTTAGTACGACACAAGAACATAATCTCAATTCCTATAAAAACATACGTGCAGTGATTAGCTAGGTGTAACAAACTAGTAATACACCTCTGCTTGTTTCACACACAGTCTTTTGCACACAAACGTCGTAATCCCACCGGTCTGCCTTTCGTAGTTTTTATTTAGTAATAGCAAAAATAGATAAGTGAGCGAAAAATGAACAACTCAGAACACGTCCAAAACATGAAATTCTACGGTCGCTAGCACCCTCAAGGCTCGTCCTGTCCCGACGATCTTGGTATCATTTGAAAGGATGCACTTTTTGTTATTCTAGCGTCATCTAGATTTCCCGGTAACCGTTCAAAGAACACCGATAAATGGACCTACAATCACGCCGTTTTCGTTTTTCTGTACGGTTCCGAACCATGTTGGATGCGGGTACTCAGTACACAAATCTTCCGATTTTCGGCGCTGTTTTCCTCATTTGCATAGGTTCAGACATGCGCACTTCACCATTTCTTGATTTCATGTTATAAGCTCCACCCACTTTTAAACCGCGGCGAAACTGATGTGCTTTAATCGCAGCGAAACCGATATATAGCTTCGTCGGCGTGACGTCACAATAACGTACGCCACCCAACGGGTCTAAATTCGTCGCGTTGGTTGGTTGATATACGTGATTGTGACGTCACGCCTACTTCGCGTATGTCATTTTAGCAGCCGTTTGAAAGTGGGTGGAGCTTATACCATGAAATCAGATAGTGGTGCCTCAATCGGTAGATTGGTGAACTGTGTCGACGAAACAACATGGTTCGCAGTGTCTAAGACACCGGAACGGGCCCGGTTGTAGGTCCGTTTTTAGTTAATTTTAGGAATGATTATCAGGAAACCATTTATATGTTTGAATAGCAGAACGCTTAAACTTCCAAACAACATCAATATTGTTGAGATCCGACGAACCGTAATGGTACTAGCAGTCATTCAAAAGGCGTTTTTGGAACGTGTTTGACAGTTGTTCATTTTTCGCTCGCTTATCTATTTTTGGTAATAGCGATGAGCAGTGGCGACGCACAGCGGAATGCATGTGCAACGGAAACCAGCGTTACCACGTAAGTGACGTCACTGTCATGCAAAAGAAATCTTTCTGAACTAACCCGGAATACGACTGGATGATGCCGTTGACAGAAAAGGAAATTCATGGTATACGAAGAGCGACTGATGCTATTTTTGACGTTATTCAAGTTTTATTTACCACGCTATGTTGGCCTAACAGCGGGACATAGTCTCCTATGAGTCGTAGGCCGCGCACTCTCGCGCTTGCTTGCATGCTCACGTACGTGCATGCGTGCGTGTATAACACATGCCAGGGATTTTTTTTTATCCCAGCGCGGATTGAGCGGGCGTGGGGCGCACGACCCGTTTTGATTGAAAAAAGACTTATACAGGACCTTCTCCAGGGCCAGGCCTATACATAGGAAGAAGTTACCGTAGCAAAGGGCATCTTTACTGTGCTCATCCCAGATACATGTACAAAGCACAGTGTGATCTGCAAGATGTCGCCGACCATACTGGTGGACTTATTTGCAGCGTCGAACTCTAGGCTTGGGCGACAGAAGGTAAAGCTCGCACTCATTAAACGTCATTCTTACATCTTACCCGCAGCTACATTGCCCGGATGTTCTATCCGGTTCTTCTGTTCTGACTGCATAACCTTATCGAGGTCGACAGGTTTGGGGAACACACGTCTTCGTCTTGCTGCTCCTTGCTACCATCGAGCTATACGGTATCCTCCCAAGGTTTTTTTACAGCAGGGTCCGACTTCGGCGTGCTGCGCTTCTCTGTGTGAGTGTGTGCATGCGTGCGTGCGTATGTGTGCATATAATCTCTATCCGATAATATTCACACGAGGGTAGTTTTCGACGACTACAAGAACTTCAGTCTGATGCCATGCTGATGCCGGGTAGGTGCCGGGTAGATGCCAGGCTTATGCCGGGTAGGTGCCGGATAGATGCCAGGCTGATGCCGGGTAGGTGCCGGCTAACTGGATAGGTCATGTGTATTACCCGGCATAATATAACTGTCCAATTCGGGTCGATAAGACGCTGGTGCTTTTGCAGGATGGACATCAGTTCACCAATTCACGCAAGATTGTGTAATTTATCAAGAACGACAGACACAAACGAAAGGCGAATGTGTAATTTTATTTAAAATTACCCCATTTCTGCAGCAAAAAACTAACCCTCTTTGTTGTGCAAGTCACAATTTGTTTCCATTGGACACAGTTGGTACGTTTTTTAAGGATATAAACATATATTTGATATATTTGACCAGTGTACACACTGCCATCATCACAATGCAACTCTACGTCTTTGAATTTATTGTCTTTTGCGTATGACACAACTGTATACCAATCAGGTCTTCGTGTTGACACTTTAATAAACAGTATAAACCAAGAATTGATATATTTATACGATTGGCTTTGTGCCAATAAATTGTCTTCAAATATTAAAAAGACGGACTTTTGTATATTTATTCCACCAAGTAGCAAATACTAGGTAAATAATTGTATTAAAATAAACAGGGAAGTTATTAATCATGTTGGTAAACATAACAAAGAAAAAACAGTGAAGTTCTAGGGAATACATATTGATAAGCATTTAACATGGAATAAACATATTAATTATTATTATTAATTTAATCAGTTCTAAAATATTTAGAGCATTTTTTGCAATTAATATATTGAAAAATGTTCTGCCACATATTGCTTTAAACCCCCCTAGTTTACCTTAATTCAAAGTCATTTAACTTACGGTGTACAAGTATAGGGAAATGGAAATACTGTAAGGAAGTTAGAAATTTTACAAAAACGCGCTATACGAATAATTAATTAAACAAAGATACAGAAGTCTCACACTGATCTTATTTTTAAATCTGAAAATATACTTAAATTTGGTGATATATACAGATTATGTACCAAAAAAAGGTAGCAGCTAATATCAGACTTACCAGACAATATAACCTCTTACATACAGAGAAACCAAGAACACAGTTTTAATTTAGGTTACCTAAACATAATTTCATAAAAATTTAGAATCTATACAAAAATTCACAGTTTGATTATGCAAACAATATATAGACAGCTATCTCAATTATGTACATTACGTAAATCCCAGATATGTGGAGTGCAGTTAGAGGTGTTTTATATCTACGTTAGATCCGGATAAATCTCATACAATTATTTTCTATAATATATTTGTATTATTAGTTATTCCATCCTACCCCCAGTCCACTGTTACACGGTCATTGTTGTAATACAGTTATCGTACACGTGTATATGTGTGTTGTCGTTTAAATTTATCCTTGTGGGGTCACAGGCGGCATCTAACATGTCATGTGACCCCATGCAACACATTACTTTTTTAATGATTGTTTTGTGTATTCGCATATGTTACTTTTTGTTGTTGTTGCAAAATAACATTTGACTTGATTTGATTTGACTCGCCCACTGAACACGTGTCTGACAGTATCCCATACTATAAAACCTTCCTACTTTGAAACCAAATACTTACATGTTCTGCACAACTTCCTGTCAAGCATGACAATGATGAGACATTCGCAGGAACAAAAATGGAATAGAGAAAGCTGAACTGAGCCGGTGTAGCGTGACACAATACCTCTTGCGGGAATACCTCGAGGTATCCTACCAAGGGCCATTTCAGATTCATAAATTTGTTTTAGTGGTTTCATATTTGCAAACACCACGCATAATCACGCATCACACATTTACACCCCAAATACTCACACACATGACACATACTGGCTATATCTGTGCTATGGAGATGCTGTAATATCTAAGGGGTGAGGTAAGGTGAAATATAACTACTTTATAGCTATATTCCTTATAAAAAATACTGATTTTATACGAGAATATTAAAATTTCATATACATATTTTTGAAATACGATTTATTTAGAAATAAAATAGTTTCTTTGTCGAAAATATAGATGATTTGGAGGTGATTAGCCGTGCTGAAAAGCCTCGTTGGCCAAAACCGCCATGGCTGATTGCTTGCGGCTGGCCAAGGCGCCCTATAGTCATGGAGCGAGATATTGTGGCACAACGAGGCTTTCTGGCTCGCAACACCGGCATATGAAGAACACTACGTTCAAGTGCTGCGATTAAACCTAATCGAACGAATTTATTAGATAATAACTATGACAAAATGGAACACACACGGTATTACTAATTTGCGTAGAAGGCAAAACTATCATGAAAGTGTGACATTACTTAGAACACTGTGGTGTCCGTGCAACCGAAAGTATTAAGATTTAGTTTTGGTGTCAGTGGTTAGGATACAAACAAAACGGACCGTGCTGACATATACATGTTAACACGAAGAGGTTCATGGGAAGACGACACGTGGCTACAACAAATGGGCGACGATAGCCAGCAGCGGACAAACGGCAAATGTCATAAAAACCAAACCTGCAACAAAAAACACCAAACTCACCGGAATGACCAATGTTGAACATCGACACCACACAGATACACACAGTACCGCATTATTCGCAGGACGCCTGTAGTTTCGGGGATTTCACAATTATATGACTCGAAATTCCACAATAAGTGTATGTCACTAACGGTAGAAGGTATCTAATAACAGAAAACACCTTTCCGAGGCATTCAGTATAGGAGCATGATCCGAGCTATTGGGAAGCAGTGCTGATATCTGGGAAATCAGCATCAAGGAGTTATTGGCACAGGGAGGAAAATAATAACAACACTTTGCTAGAGTATGTAGAAGGAACAGTGGGGGTTGTACATATCAAATACATATGTATAGGCGCCGATCAGACTGAAAGGGGAGAGCTCCTGATATTGACGAAGTCAATATATGGGGTTGGTAACTAGCTAGTTAGTTAGCTAGCTAGACACAGAGGCTGTTGAATTTACGTACGTGTCACGGTGAGACACCAGAGGGTACAAGGGCAATGAAAAAGCTTTTAAGATAATGACATTCGTGAGAGTTGGAGTGCCGGAAACAGAAGCCACTAGTACGATGTGTTAGACACAAGAACAAGAGGAAGAGCAATGGTTGCACTTGGGATGTTGGGTGAATTTCTGGTCGACTTCGGTTTGAGGCAAGGCGGTGCATGTAACACTCCACTGTTCAAAATACTGATGGAAGCAATGAACTGGGCGATCAACACAACTTAATTTGGATGTTCGCAGGGAGATAACGCACCGTAGAGAGAGGAAGTGGCCCAACAATGATTAACAGCTCGAAGGGGAAGGATATCAATTAAGCAAGATGGTTGTGTGTTTTGTGTTGGAATAGCTACCAAAGATGGGTGTTCCGTGGCAGATGTACGTCGTTGCAGGCTGCATGGAGGAAGGTAGACGGAGTCACGACGGAAAGGAAAATAGCAAAGCCGTTGAAAAGAATAGTTCGGAGAGCGTACGTAATGCCGACATGCCTGTATGACATTGTGACGGTTACATTCATATACATTATATATATATATATATATATATATGCGCCCACTGTCACATACACCATCCTATTAAATTTATTGTTTCACATAGGTTATAACAACAGCACATATACATCAATACATGTTCACAGTAAGCATGCCGGCCCCAATGGTACTGCTAACCAATATCTACAGTATAACCAACCACCACTAACTAGATCATTACACTATATTTACAACTGACACCGTATCAGTGGGTGTCACTTCGACCACCACTAACTAAATCATTACACCATATTTACAATTGACACCGTATCGGTGGGGGTCACTTCACCTTTGCCTAACCCTCACTTCCCTCCTGGACCACTACACACCTCACCCTAAGCCTCACTCCCCCTTCTTGTACCACTACACACCTCACCCTAAGCCTCACTCCCCCTCCTTGTACCACTACACGCCTCACCCTAAGCCTCACTCCCCTTCCTTGTACCACTACACACCTCACCCTAAGCCTCACTCCCCTCCTTGTACCACTACACACCTCACCCTAAGCCTCACTCACCCTCCTTGTACCACTACACGCCTCACCCTAAGCCTCACTCCCCTTCCTTGTACCATTACACACCTCACCCTAAGCCTCATTCCCCCTCCTTGTACCACTACACACCTCACCCTAAATCTCACTCCCCCTCCTTGTACCACTACACACCTCACCCTAAGCCTCACTCCCCCTCCTTGTACCACTACATGCCTCACCCTAAGCCTCACTCCCCTTCCTTGTACCACTACACACCTCACCCTAAGCCTCACTCCCCTTCCTTGTACCACTACACACCTCACCCTAAGCCTCACTCCCCCTCCTTGTACCACTACATGCCTCACCCTAAGACTCACTCCCCTTCCTTGTACCACTACACACCTCACCCTAAGCCTCACTCCCCTTCCTTGTACCACTACACACCTCACCCTAAGCCTCACTCCCCTTCCTTGTACCACTACACACCTCACCCTAAGCCTCACTCCCCCTCCTTGTACCACTACACACCTCACCCTAAGCCTCACTCCCCCTCCTTTTACCACTACACACCTCACCCTAAGCCTCACTCCCCCTCCTTGTACCACTACACACCTCACCCTAAGCCTCACTCCCCCTCCTTGTACCACTACACACCTCACACTAAACCTCACTCCCCCTCCTTGTACCACTACACACCTCACCCTAAGCCTCACTCCCCCTCCTTGTACCACTACACACCTCACCCTAAGCCTCACTCCCCATCCTTGTACCACTACGCACCTCACTCTAAGCCTCACTCCCTCCTTGTACCACTACGCACCTCACCCCAAGCCTCACTCCCCCTCCTTGTACCACTACACACCTCACCCTAAGCCTCACTCCCCCTCCTTGTACCACTACACACCTCACCCTAAACCTCACTCCCCCTCCTTGTACCACTACACACCTCACCCTAAGCCTCACTCCCCCTCCTTGTGCCATTACACACTTCACCCCAAGCCTCACTCCCCCTCCTTGTACTACTACACACCTCACCCCAAGCCTCACTCCCCCTCCTTGTACCACTACACACCTCACCCTAAGCCTCACTCCCCCTCATTGTACCACTACACACCTCACCCTAAGCCTCACTCCCCCTCCTTGTACCACTACACACCTCACCCTAAGCCTCACTCCCCCTCCTTGTACCACTACACACCTCACCCTAAGCCTCACTCCCCCTCCTTGTACCATTACACACCTCACCCTAAGCCTCACTCCCCCTCCTTGTACCACTACACACCTCACCCTAAGCCTCACCCCCCCCTCTTTGTACCACTACACACCTACTTTATTTACTGCACTAAAACCATGAGTACACTACTGATTCACAGTAAGAGGACAAAGCCTAGGCAAAACCTCGTGTACTTATCTGTAACAGGGAAAAGCGTCAACAAAGCTACCTTGCATGACATTATGCATCAAGTGTGGCACAGGGAGGAGGGTGGGAAACACATTTATAAAACACACAATATATATATATATATATTATAACATATGTAAACATTTTATAATATGTTAGTACATATACTTTGCATGCACTGTGTCATAACACTGTTACATGCGTGGTGTGTGTGAGCGCGTGCGTCCGTGCGTGTATGCGCTCTCGCGCGTGTCGGTATGTACGTGTGGGCGTGCGTGCGTGCGTGCGTGCGTGCGTGCGTGCGTGTGTGTATAAAACGGTAACTTCCTACATAGCGCCGTAGCCAGTCCTCAGGGAAGCTCAAACCCTTTCCCTTTCCCCTTTTACGCCTCCTAGTGTTGCCAGTTTCCCGCATACTATATCGGTGCGAAATCAATTTTAAAGAACAAAGTCTGACTTATGAGTTGATGAGAATGTTAGTGAATTTCACCATCTCGGATTCTCTGGGTGAACACCGGTGAGTATTAATCTCCAGGAATGGAAATATGAATGATTCAGGGAAAATCGGACACCTGGGGCAAAGTGAACATTTCAATTCACGCTCAGGTTACAAGCACCGTTTAAGGCGGATGTGATGAAAATATTAGATCATAGCATAACCGTTTGGGTACACTGCATTCCCTGGCAAATCAATTGACAAATGATAATAAACATTATTTATTCACGATAACCTTATAAAATATACAGAGAGAGAGAGAGAGAGAGAGAGAGAGAGAGAGAGAGAGAGAGAGAGAGAGAGAGAGAGAGAGAGAGAGAGAGAGAGAGAGAGAGAGAGAGAGAGAGAGAGAGAGAGAGAGAGAGAGAGAGAGAGAGAGAGAGAGAGAGAGAGAGAGAGAGAGAGAGAGAGAGAGAGAGAGAGAGAGAGAGAGAGAGAGAGAGAGAGAGAGAGAGAGAGAGAGAGAGAGAGAGAGAGAGAGAGAGAGAGAGAGAGAGAGAGAGAGAGAGAGAGAAGAGAGAGAGAGAGAGAGAGAGAGAGAAGAGAGAGAGAGAGAAGAGAGAGAGAGAGAGAGAGTGTGTGCCTTTACTTAATATCTATGTAATTTCAAATGGAATGTTTCATTTTTTTTAAATAATTTACATAAATATTTTCAAAGGTAAACTTACAGAATGCAAATGAAAAGTAGTTTTAAAGTATATTCAATCGGTTCATCAATTCCCAATTCCAAATACTTGTTCACCAGTTCCAATAACTTAAAAAACTTAACACTGAATACAATTCTGAAATCGTAATTGCATATCAAATAACCAATTAAACGTCACGTCGATTATGAAGTTATATATTTGGAATACTTACCAAATATCCAACGAGCGATATATTAATGAGGAGAAAGAATAGAAGTTGTGGCGCGTGACGACGTTCACGTGACCATGCTGTCATAGTTTTCAAGGTCATTCTGGTGATTCTAAAATACTTACAGTTTAATGACAAAACACGTATCTAGGGCCTGTACACCTGTACAGCGCTTCTATGGCAGCTGTAGAGTTATGAATATATGTTAGAAGTGTGTGTGTGCGCGCGTGTATACGTTGGTGGTGGGCGCGTGCGTAGGTGCGTGCATGAATGCATACATACATTTTTTTATGTGTCTTTTACGGCTGAATTATCAAATAATAAAACGCTGTTATCTGTAATGTGTATTCTTAATACCAGGTCGCAGCAGCACTGTAGTCTCCTGTTAGATAGTGCTGCCACATGCGGACTTCACAGGTAGTCTATCCGCCAGCGTCACGAATCAATGTATGTATGTATGTATCTGTTTGTGTCTGTGTGTTGTGTGTGTGTGTGTGTGTGTGTGTGTGTGTGTGTGTGTGTGTGTGTGTGTGTGTGTGTGTGTGTGTGTGTGTGTGTGTGTGTGTGTGTGTGTGTGTGTGTGTGTGTGTGTGTGTGTGTGTGTGTGTGTGTGTGTGTGTGTGTGTGTGTGTGTGTGTGTGTGTGTGTGTGTGTGTGTGTGTGTGTGAGTATGTATGTATGTATGTATGTATGTATATATCTATATATATATATATATACATATATATATATATATATATACATACATAATTGTCATATATATATATATCTATATATGTATGTATACACATACACACACATATATATATATATATATATATACACGTGTGTGTTTGTGTGTGTATGTGCGTGCGCACGTGCGTGTGTATGCGTACGTATGCAGCTTAGACGGTTTGCATATCGGACGCCACAATTTTATGTCATATCAACCACCATTCAATACTCCTGGAAGCCGTAGTCTGCGTCGGTGTTTACGTAGCGCCAACCGGAGGTTGGGCATTTTTGCTAAGCGTTTCAACTCAACGTTTGTTTTAACAGAAATCGACAGCTATCAACGTAGGCAAACCTTAAATTCGTTGCTAACTGTCTTGCCGATACGCTAGTTACCATTTCGGCACTGAGCTGCTTTGCATTCGAATTTCTACTGAGCAGCATTACGCCAATGTGTTGTCGTCAGAACTAATTGCCCGGCTGCTAATGTGCATTGGTAAACAGATCCAGTACGTCACTGTTTGCCTATGTCACAATCGTGGTTATATCCGGGAATTCCGTCAAGCTCTGCCTTACAAACATTGCTTGCTATAATGTTATTGATTGGTCAATTTCGCATTGCCACCGCATTGACATGAGGATAGCCTGTAATAAGTGTTCTCCTTTACATTAATTTTATATTATGCCTATTTAATTTATAATTATTTATTGTATTATTTATCTATAGTTCACCGTTTGAAGGCATGGACCGTTCTCAAGCAAGTTCATCGACCGGAATTTGGGTTGCAGTCAAAAAAGGTTAAGAACGACAGGGCCAGCATATTGTAGACGATAGTAAGTATGTTTGTTTTTTCCGCAAAAAAATAATATCAAGTATGGTGAGCGAAAAAAATCGAATTGAGGTGGCACAACGAAATATTTACACGATAGTAGATATTGATATCTCGTTTCAAAAAAGACACGTCTGTTAGGATCAGTTTTCTAACGTCGTCATGCGCCTATACCATTTCGGCAGAATCAAACAACATGCAATGTTTAACACAACTCAAAAGAAATCAATGCTAACATCAATAATTCCATGGTGGATATCGCATATCAATGGTAAAGTCGCTCTGCTTGTAGGAATGGGGCCCCACGAACTACTGGATTTATAATAATCGCATTGCAGTAAGCTTGATTAATGGCGTGGTGTTAAATAAACATGTCATGTATCTACACAGTTCGTTCAACTAGTCGCTGCATGTTACTACTGAAATACGAGTGACTCTTTAGAACATATCATCAAAGTCGTTACTGTGGTTCAGGAATGCAGGGTCCCCGGAGAGAACGCTAATTTATCTGTGCACCTGGCTCTGTGCTGTAGCCTAATTCGAATCCTGAGGCGTTACGCCGTTTGCCTACATTAAAACATCATAAAACCCTTGTCAGTTTCAAATCTCGATTAAAAAATAACTTTTTAGAGCATAATTTTAGTAGTTCATGTAAAAAACACTAGTAGGGTCTAACATTATTCATTGATACTAATTTCAGTGCTTTTATTTACAATAGTAAAAGTTTCATATTTATTGATTTTAAATTATTGATATCGATTTACTTTTTATTTATGTAAGCATTCTAATTAATTAATTTATTTATTTATTGTTTTAGTAGTATCATGCTGTACTTTGAATCGTTTTAATTAACTATTTTGTATTATTATTGTGATTAATGTATGCGTTTTATTTATTTATTAACAATTGCGGTAGTAATTCACCTCCAGCTCCCTCTTGCCGATATATTGGGGGGGGGGGCTAAACATATGTCCACCCCACCCAAAGTATTAGCGAGCTGTGTCCCCAAGCCAGCCCGATTTCGACGGCAATGTAATGTGTACACACATTGACGTTAAGAATATGAACAAAGAATACTTGACGTTGTTGCGTCAACAACTCAAATACTCTTTTCAACATTTAAATACACCCGAGCCATATGCATCCCGGGCACATAATAAGTTAATCAAACTTTTTAATTTTTATTTTCGCATGTAGTACAAGAGTTTAAAGAAAAATACGTTGACTGTGATGTTTGTCTGGAGTTTTGCAGGTATAATCAACTGTGTATCTAGAACAGGGGAAATGTGTTAAGTTTTGGTTACTCATGGTAACAGTATTACCACAATAGCCAATAAAAGTAGCGAACCCAAGAGCTGCTACCCTCAAATGTAGTCAAAACTTGGATAAATCATTCGAACTGAATCCAACAATAGTCATTATTTTAAAGTCATTCGATCCGAGTCGGTGCGCTCAGATGACTTGATCCGATTTGACATTCTATTCTTTCTTGATCACCGATGTAAAAATTTCAAAGCACTACCCAATTTGAAGACACTCTGCATTGAAATGAATTTGAAAACATTCTGGTGTGTTTTGAACTTAAGTTGAAACCACTCTGATCAAGTTGAACAAACACACGAAAGTAATACGCTATAGCAAGGTTTGCGTCTTATGCGAATCGTACAGCCTTTTAATTATAAAGTGGCGTGTAAATATACGTTTTACTTTAAGGACCTAAGTGTTTTAACTGATTTGTGAGTTTTTTTTAAATTAACTGTAGTATTTTGAACTTAAGTAGGTGAGTATTTTGAAATTAAATTGAAAATACTCTAGTGTTTTCAACTTAAATTGAAAACACTACCGTAATATTTCCAGGATGAGTGTTTTGAAATTGCTACACCGGTGTAAGACACATGTATTTGTACTGACGGAGACGGTTTCACCGCTGACACTGGGACATTTTGTAGAACACTACTCAAATCCTTACGGTGTAATTATTATGTGAGTTCTAATTATTTTTAGTGTTCTATTTACTTCACAGTAATACGCCATGATACAGTGTGTAATGCCTTATTACCAAATTCTGTGTATCCAGTCGCTCTGTCGACAAATCAATGACCCCCACCGAGCTACCATTTTCCACAAAAAACGTTTTTGTTGTACGACTTAAAAGCCTCGTTCAGCGCCATTATAAACGAAGAAGTAATCACTCTTTATTTTTCGTTTTTATTTGCACTGTTTTATTATGGAAATATTCAGCCAGGCGACGCCGGAGCTCATGAATATTACCGCAGTGTTGTATTTGTTGAGGAATTATTATGGAAAACACAGACCATTCGGTTTTGTATCACAGTGATTCCAACAGTAGACGAATCACGTGTGGGCCGATAAATCGTAGGTTATTAGCATTGTAAACGGACAGGGAAACACACTTGGAGCTTGCGTTCTCACTTCTGTTTTGGTTACGGTCAGCAACGGAAAACCTCGTTTACAATGTGATATTTGTCCACACCTGACGTTCTGTCCTGGTGATCTTTGTTCGAAATGTTTCTGCACTGTTGTGATGGGTGTGTCCTGTGGGTACAGTTGACGGTATAAAACAGAGGAACGGCCGCGGAGGAAGGTGGTAGTAGAAGCGACGAAGTAGAACAGCTGACCTAGATTACGTGTCGCGGGTAAGTGTAAGCAGGTGTTGTTGCGAGCGCGTAGCATTACCAGAAATACCGAGCTTTCGTAGACGCTAGGTTGTTGCCAATCGCCCGCGTTAAATGACATATTTAATTGTTTTTGTCGCAGCGCAACGCACTAATTGTTTTTTGTTGCAACGCGGAGCCAATTAAAGCATCGCCTGCACATCGTACGACCGGTACACGCGTAAAAGACACATTTAAGTCATATATTCACCGCACGCGCTTACAATAAGGTTTTATCAGAATTCACTACTACATCAGACATGAGTAATATAATCTTTACTGTTGCTTTGATATATCGGAATTAGTGGAATATGTTATGTTTATAGTATTTAGGTTTTTTCTTGAATCCAAAATGAATTAGTTGATAATATAGTAAAACTTTCTATTTCACAGCCAGGTACTATCCATATTTTTCTCTAAATATCTAGTGAAAATAGTAAATTACATAGTAACACCAATACAGATGTTTCCTTTTCTTAATTTAGGAATTGTTTTAGATATGTGCTTTGAAGAGGAGACATTTCTTTTTAAAGATTATTAAAAAGTCTCATAATCAAAAGTGGACAAAAAACTACTGTATATTATGAACATCAGTGTAATTTGAATGTGAATATCTTTTTACCAATTTGCTGTTATTAATATTCTCCATTTCTAATTTCAAAAATTAAACACACAATTAAAACTACTTATACATTTAAAATGAATTCCGTTGATTTTACAAGCGTGATGCTGTATTGTAGTCATTTTGTAGAGCAAATTTAAGCTCCAATGTTGTAACATAAGTGAGAGGAGAACTATTTATTAACTCAGTCTTTGAAGCACCCGAACATTTAAAGGAACGTCATGTATCCGTTACCCAGGATCAGTTACTGGTTAATAGTCATTAGTATATATAGTTATTAGCAAGACGTGTCATGTCGTGTGTGCGTAGACCGTAGGAACCAAATACATCAACGGAAGGGACGTCTGGCTCTGCAATAAATTGTAATGAGAGGCATCAGCGAGTATTATTTTACTATATCTATCTGACTGTTGACAGATATTTCGAATATTTCGTCGGGTGAAATACAAATTGCGTACAATGTTTCAGGCTATTAAACGACAGTTGACGGACAGCAAACCGTATTTATTCTAATATACGAACAGCAAGTAAATGCATAGAAGTCGGAACGAGTTGTATATCGGGGTCTGAGCCGGAACTTCAACACACGCTGCTGTCGGGCATTACTTTCGAGGCGTGGAGATATTTTTAAATTAACAAAATACTAGAGGTGGTGCTTAACCATCCACTCGTGTGTGTGTCGAAATATTGGTGGGTTTAGTCCCCATAACCCCTTCCGATTCCTATGGAATGTATGAATAAGTAACATATAACGTACCTTTACAATAATTTTAACCTACCTTCCAGACCACCATGAAACCAACATTTTACTTCCAATTGCCTTGAAACTTCGTGTGTTGGTGCTACATTGTGCTGGTAACTAGTGTGCATGTAGACAACTGACCGATATATGCCAGCATTTCATATAGGCGTTTGAAAATGCTGGTTGCTGAAGTTATTTAATATATTACTACAATTTAGGGTCAACACTGCCAACATAGGACTACTCCTTCAAGCATAGGATGTTAACAAAAATTGTTCTCCGATTACGATGATATGTTCACATGTTATGCCGAAGATGCCGAAGATGCCGAAGATGCCGAAGATGCCGAAGATACCTACGGATCTAATGCCGGGCCAACATATGACCTGTCTGCTCTAGCATTTCACATACACGTACCTACTTCTGAACATATATGTGAAACCTTCATAATACAGTCTACGGAAATGCTTCTTATGCTGTAATTCTAGTTCTAGTTGTTTCCAGCGCTTGGCTATTTCGTTATTAACTGACTCGTCTGTATTATTGTGGATACAATGTAACGGTCTTATGAGGTCTCATTCAACTAGTCAGTCTTTTTTCAGAACATTATCGCCAAACTGACCTTTATATGCTGGCACTGCCAGGGTGCTTGTCATCCTCAATGGTTCTTTTACGTCCCAAATTGAGACGGGACCGACATTAATGTGATCTCTAAGTCACGAGGGATCGATACACAGGCCCCAATGTTGAGAGCCAGGTTTTCACACCAAATGTCATGGTTGCCCGGTCCGGGTTTCGAACTCAGAGCGGTGGCATGCCAGACGGATGTGCTAACCACTACACTAGCCGCGCTCCCTAATTGTCAGATCACATAAAACAATTATCTTGTGTTTCAGACAAATACTGGTTTTGTGTCATTTGTATCATATGTACAGTTTCTAAAATAAATTGCCCTACAGCTTAAAGGGTCTCTCATTTTATTTCAGGAATATAATGTGTCTAAAGTTCCCCGTAAAGATACTTATGATACTTATAAAGATACGAAAAAAAACATGTTTTAGTCTCCTCCAATCCTGTTTAATTACATGATTTCGTCAGAATGCTATCGATAGACATTCGCAATTAATTATTCTTTAAAAATGGCGGATGTGGATGTCCCTTAAGCTCAAATTTAAATTATTTGAAATCTTTGAACCCTGAAGTCTATATATTGACACCAAAGCTATGGTTTTACGTGACGCAGTTATTATGATATGAAACAATTGGATTTGGTGGCCATTTTTCAAGATGGCCGCCAAAGCAAGAAGCACATTTTAATAAGTGAAAACCTTATGTCATAGACAACAACTCTGGCTGGTCAAACCTTTGTTATAGTAGGTGCCATACGTGTCACTTTCTGAGCTCATTTGCCCATTTAGCCGCTAGACTGTAAGCATAATTTCTAATTCTTTGTTGTTTCAGTGTCGCCAAGAGAAGATGAAGCTGTCCCTATTATGTATCGTGGCTTTGGTTGTGCTAACTGTCGGTAAGTAAAAGCCTTATTTAATTATGGTTACCATGTCACGGGTTATATCGTGATTTTCAATGGGCTATCTCACACTAAATTCTTACACAAACATTTATACAGCTTTTGATCAAATATACAATTCAAAACAATAAAAATATAAACAATAATACATTTATAAAATTTATAAAAATATATAAAATAAATAATAAATGATTAATATATATACGACACTACAAATAAAACAACAATACGAATCAATTTACCAATTCTAGACATAAAAATTGAAGTCAACAATAATAGTAAACACAATCAAAATGAATTAATTAAAGCAATTTACCATTTAAAAACTAAAAGTAAACAGTAATTCAGGCATATCAATTTAAAAATGCAAACAACTGTATATATCCCTTATTAAAAAGTCTAAGCTTGAATTTATATCTTTATTATTCATTACAATTGTGTTATGTTATTGAACTTTCCTTTTGTGATAAATATGACACAACCGATTTACATTGTATCCGAAATTATGCACACGATTGTGTAGGGTATAGTATATGTTTAATGGTTTACATGTAATTATATTGTGTACAGCGCTTTGAGCATTTTAATCGAAATTGCGCATTATAATAACAATTATTATTGTTACCATTTAAATGCTTTGTATGTAATATTGTTTTACGAACATCCACGTATTGTCAACCGTTCTCTGTGCGTCGTGAAGGTAGACTGGATGGAGCGGTTCTCACAAACTGATGATGTGCTTTGAACTACAGACAACAGCTAGTATCAAACTTGTATACACAGTACTTTATTGTGTTTAGTAATAAAGTTACCTATATGACTGGTTCAATACAGATATTTTACAACGCGGAGAAAGTCAATTTTTTTCACGGTTCACTCATCTAACCGTTAGAAACCAGATGTTGTTTTCTGATTGTAGAATACGTCGCTGCACAAGCCGACGATGGTCCTACCACAGAAGGTATTTACGGCTACTTCTAAATATATAGGTTGAGGGTTCTTACCGGTTTAAGGGTTCGTATCGGACGTTAGATGGACGTTAATCAATTGTGCGTGCGTGCGTGCGTGCGTGCGCGTGTGTGCGTGCATGTGTGTGTGTATGTTTGTGTGTGTATGTGTGTGTGTGTGCGCGCGCGCGTACGTGCAGGCGTGTGAATGTGTGTATATGTGTGCGTGTGTGTGTGTGTGTGCATGTGTGTGTACGTGTGTGCGTGTGTGTGTAAGTATATATATATATATATATATATATATATATATATATATATATATATATATATATATATACATATGTATGTGTATGTATGTATGTATGTATGACTGCGTGTGAGTGCGCGTGCGTGCGTGCGTATGTATGCTTGCGTGCGTTGCGTGTGCGATTGTGCGCACATGTGTACGGGTACGTATATTCGAATGTACGTGGGTGCGTATATCCATCAGTACGCTAGTACGAATGGTTGATGTTTTAAGAAATCTTCATTTAGGCTTCGGCTGTCGTCTTGTGCCCAAATATTCCAATTTAATGTTTGTGTATGTCTAAACACCAATGCGGTTGTTACGCTGCAGCTCTCGAGATGACGACTAGCAGTGTCAGTGGGCTGGCTGCTAGCGTCTTCGTCTTGGTCGCGTCCTTCATCGCAGCACTGAGAACGTAGGCGGCGCCACCGGCCAACCCGTGTGCCTCAACACCAGCGAGAAACGACGTCATGACGACGGCACTGATGTGCTTTTGAGCGATTCGTTTCGCTGACATTTGCCGTTGTTTAGGTTCCTATTCAGATATTATATTTTCCATGAATACGACACACGATCGGTTGGCAGATTTAGTATATGTTTTTTATTGGTAGGAGCCTACACGTCATCGATGGAATTGCTGCTTCACCTGTACACGGATTGCAACTTGTAGTTTTATATTGTAGTGCACTTTTAATCTTTTATATTCTTCGAATCGTTAATGGGTAGCAGGACATCATGACTTTTGAAAGTCCACTGACTAAGCACAATGCGTCATTTAACTGAGGCGACGTTGAATTTGCACCGTGTATATTCATCACCGTGTGTATGTAATGTCGTTTTGTGTTTGTGTTGCATAATAAACAATCACCGGGTGAACAATGAGTTGAATTTTATTTTTTACATTTCTGTAGTCAATTGTAAGCAACTGGCTTGTTGCATGTCTACCTCTCTGTCTGCCTGGCCCAGTCTGCCTGGCCCAGTCTGCTAGGTGGCGGTAATAGAGTAATAAAAAGTCACAACAGTAACATCATAGTTTTGGTAGTAATAAGAGTCACACAATTATTTTATTATAACAATACAATATTACACTAAATGCAGTCTTACCAAATGTCACAAATAATTGAGCACAATAGTGTTGAATGATTAAAACGAATATTTGGAAGAAACTATATCACAATTCTGCACATTTTCATTGACAATTTAGTGCAAGTGATATTTAAGTGACTATTTATGTTAAAGTTATTACGCCCTGAATGCGGGTTGACATGAATATTCCAACAGAATGTATTTACAATTTAAACTTATGTTGTAAATAAAAAGAACTACATATATTCCACTGTGACTTTATTTCCTGTGACTTTGCTCCTTTAGGGTTTTTCTTGTGAGTTTATTTTCTACATTTGCCTGCGTGACCGCCGCGTTAAGGTGAATCATTGGGGTAATTACAGGAAGCTTTACATGGCGCCTATAACAAAACAATACATTGATTATGGTTTGTGACTTTATATCTGCATATATCTTGTTCCCCTCTTCTTTCCCCGTATGACAGTGGTGAGGCTGCGCTCTATGCTGCTCCTCGAATGATATTTTCCTTTCTTTGCCCTCACAGTTTTTGTACTGCACCAACCGTCCCCACTCCCTTGTATTACTCCCCCTCATTCTCCACTCCTCTCCCAATCCTTCCAAGGCGGCGGTGCGGTATCAATAACATCAAGACGGCGTCATGTGCGGTAATTACCGTGTTGTTTGTCAAAGGCAACTGGATGCGCATTATACATAGGTTATTTTTGGTTCGGCTGCGCCATTTCTATTGTAATCTAATAGGTCAATAACGTATCTATACTATCTCAGATATTGGACTGGGGCCAAGCTTAGTCACAAGGTAAATCACCTATTAGCTCTCCATGCTAATATATAATGGAGGAACAGGATTGTCAAAGGAGTTGTTGTCCAGTGACCCCTCTAATTACGCCAGTGCAAACGTTGCATGCATTGTCCAGAAGCATGTGTAGGCCTATTAGCCAGCTGTAAATAAAATTTAATTATTAGCCATGGAACAACAGACCAAGGGCATCAATTATCATTGTTACAGTATTTTGGTCTTACACTCGATTACAGTGGCGTCATCTGGAGAGTTATTATCACTCAGTTTTCGCATATAGGAGAATGACCCTCCAGAAAAGCGTAGCATATCCCAAACACGTAGGTTGCTAACTCTGAATAACTACTCTTGTGGTTTAGAAATGCATCGATCGCCAATTGGGAGATCACAGATCAATGGTCAATGGAAACGACCGAACGTAGAAAGCGGCGAGAGGAGGTCGGCGGAAGGAAATCGAGGAGATACTGTTAAAAGGCTCCAAAGTTAGCATATCCTATTGATTATATTGACACATGTCTCGATTTCGCCATCCATAACCGTGTCCGAGCTGGATGCGAATCGGCGGTTGATGACAGTCGAACCATTTAACATGCAGCCGGTAGAAGCTGTTGCAACTAGTATCAACAAGGCGATCGACCGGAAGAATATGTTTTACAACAACCGTATTCGCGCATTTAGACGACTTGAAATAGAAATAGATCACAGCGACGTGTCGTTTTATTACACAAAGAAAGAGCACAACAGTATACCACAAGGTATCCGTCGATATACTAATCGCGATTGTGACAACAATGCAGCACTGTCTTTTTAATGGCATATCAATTGTTATAATCATAAAAATTAAATAAGGTACTTGCGTGCCTACTTCAGCTGCATTGCTATGATATTACTGATGTTAATAAAGGCATCTCAAATCAAAGATTAATGTTCAACGTTGTCAACTTGCCACGACTTCCCTAAGGATAGGTGTTGTCGGCGATATTTGGGTCATTAACGTTTGTCTTCCATTTAGATTTGCATTTTAGTTTCGTTTGTCCAAAGTCCATGACGTCATCGACGTCGTCCTTTCTTATGGTGACAGTGACGCCATCTGGTAGAACATTTTTGCGAGTTGAAATAGATTTCTGATTTCAACTTATACCGTAGTTCAGTATGACGACATAACAATGACGCCCGAGTGGACATTTAATCTGCATCGATTATCCGCGAAGTGGCGCCACCGTTTGTCGCACACTCAATTGTTTGGATACAAAGCTGCAGTGTATTGGCGTTGTGACGAAGATAATTGGTTACCATGAATCAGGGTAACCAATGACATTTACTCGTGAGCTAACTCCTCAAATGAGTGTTGTAACTGTTTTTAGTTGATATGAGACATTATAATGAACTCTGATTCTATCGACACAACTCACAGTACAATACTGGAGTACGGAATTGCAAACGGTAACGGTTAGGACTCGTGTTCACATATCATAATGCTAAACGTTTTCGTACAGTTTTATTATATTTTGCGGACACCCTATATTTAGTCCATTAGTCATATGTCACTGCCCTTATTTGGTGTCCGGTCATCAAGGTGATCTGCCATCTTGGCTATACACAATCGAATGTTGTGTATTGTTTACAATGGAACCGAAACGATGCAGCAGCGTTTTGATGGCTAGTGGCATCTCTAATGCCTGACAGTAATATAAAAAGTTCTTATGGTGACTGGCCAAAGATGTGCAACTGAAAAACTAGTGGATTGTTTCTCTCGTTTGATTTCTGGCAGTTGAACAGCGCGACGGCGGAGTGGTGCTCAAGCTCCGGCAAATTATTCAAGAGCACCCCCCTTTCCTCCCGACTTCCGATGTCATGATCCGAAGATCCGACAGCAGTGTCATACTCTCTCTTGATCCACCCTGCCCTACCATGGACATGTATAGTTTCTTGGTCTAACAAGGTATGTGCTTGGTAACAAAACGACAAATTTATTAGGCTAAGTAATAGTTATGCGTAGTTCGGCTATTCAGCCCGTGACGTACAGACAACCCAATTGCCGTTGATATGTAGATGACATGCAACTACATTTTATATTCATCCATCAAGCGTGAACAGAAATGGGGTGGCGTATCGTTTGCCACTGAAGCATATATTAGGAGATTTAGTTGAGTGGGAGAACACGAACATGCTACATAGATTATGTTGTTATCTAAACATCTAATATACATACAGCTGTTATTAACCTCTGGGTAGCTAGCCACAACTGGGTCGCCATGCCGTTTTGAGTGGGTCACTATGAGTCTAAGTTGACAGTCTGAATGTCCCTTAAAATTGTTCCGCTTTCCCGTACCAGACGCATACGAGACGGATAATATATGCCAAAAGTGCAAGAATATTTGAAACGCCGTGTGATATAATATCTGACAGTATTTCAAATTTACGTGACATTTACCGAAATGCTTTCGTCTCGCATGAATCTGGTATGGGTAAGTCATATTATGTATGATGCCGTTATCCATTATTGTTACATTCAAAATACATATCGTTTTAATGAGTATGTTCGGATACACTATAAAATAAAACAGTTCAGTATGTCTAACTATTGCCGATTATGTAGTTTGTCGACATTTGAGCGAAACAAAACTTTAAATGATTTACTTTCGGTCTTAAAATCAGTTTTTAAGCCCCCACTGCTCTAGCCAGTAACCCGTGCAGGCCAGGTTAGTTTCCCACTGCCGATAGTTTGATGATCATGTGACTTAGACATGTTGCCGAAATTATAGATTCTTACAACGGCACATGATAAAAGCCTGGTGGCGCATTTATCCCAACGGCGGACTATCTCCTGTATTTGCAAGTGTAGATTTACAATTATACACACCCTACAACTAAGACTCATTATTTAGATGAAATACATGCATTAATTATATGTGTTTATTGTTTTTTTATAATAGTTTAAATCTACAATTATACAGGCCCTACAACTAAGAATCATTATTTAGATGAAATACATGCATTTTTTTTTAAATAATAGTCAAGATAGCCCCGATGAAATACGTTTTCGGTGGTCGGAATTCTCGCATTCTATTAAATGGAAACAACAAGCGTTAGAAATTTTTCATCAGGCACGAACAACCGCAAGAGGGCGCCACTTCATTGTGACGCAGAAATGTTGGAGGTGACCCTTTTCTCGGTTCATGCAAACACCTTGTGTGTGTAGATAAAATCGTCAGCCGCTCAAATTTCAGCCAGTCAAACACAATGGTCTTGAGACTGTTTCAAAGACAAAGTCCCGTTCAAAATAATCAAAATGGATTAGCAGCAAATATTTTCCTTCTACCATGGTGATATTTGTTCTCGGTTTCAATCAATGTTGCCCCAGTTCAGTTGGGATTGTTCAAAGAGAATGACTGTGGTTCTAAAAGGTCATTGAACGCCATCGCGGACTGGCACTCTTCATGACTATGTGGTGATCGCTTCATGACCTGAGGATATGAAGGCCAAATCATGATTCAATAACCTACCCGACAGAGTGTTTTAAATCAGCCTGTTTATTTATGATGTAATCTTGAAGCTGTACCAAAGCCAAGTTGCATTTAATAACCCCGAAAAACTGTTCGAAAGTTGAATGTTGCTCCCACAAAATGTTCAAATTGCAACTCAAACATACAAATGGTGCACACCCTCTATTGGCAGTATTGTGTTGATTCTGTGCGCTTTCACAAAAAAGAAGACAGCAGGTGAGATAATGTTACAACCGATTACGCGAACTTCCCCTTCAAGCTACTGCCATCCCTGGTTTGAGATGATGTCGGTGATTCCGAGTAGCTGACAAGTTCGCTTTAAAGATGACGTTCACCTTAATCACCGACCAGCCTAACAACTCGCACGTAAGGTAATCTGAACAACATATGAACTTCGCCGGGTCAGTTAGTCCAGTGAACAAACAAGCAGGAACAAGTAACGATACCACACAGGGAGTAAACATTTAACCGCGTGTAATTTGAGTGTCTCCAAGCGTGTCGAATTTACAAAAGACAACCATGTTGTCGTGAAGGCGCAGAGAAAAGACAAATAAACAAGATGTAAAT
Source organism: Escarpia spicata (assembly GCA_963995525.1). Taxonomy (NCBI): domain Eukaryota; kingdom Metazoa; phylum Annelida; class Polychaeta; order Sabellida; family Siboglinidae; genus Escarpia; species Escarpia spicata. Next base: position 42,562,322 of record OZ023214.1, read on the forward strand.
ACTGATTACAACCCATGGTGACTTCTGTTCGCTGCTTGACTCGTGACACGGCAACACAGTCGTGCAGTACACGAAGCTGATGCAACAACGTCACATCGCACATCGCTACCTCATACATGTAATTCGTACGGAGTCTCCGTCATTTCGACATAGCCGATAAATCTACATCTCGGAAATTGAAATATCCGTCTTTTATGTGCACCTAACAAACAATGTGCAAAATAATGTTTTAATAAACAACCGCATAATATGATTTGTATATTATAAATTATAGAACGCCAGAAGCTGAACATAATTATTAGTTGGTTTCAATTGCAATTGTGACTTGCAAGCTGAACAAAGAAACAATCAATGGTATTTGTAGTTGTATTTATGGATACATAGTTGGTGGGAGGTTTTTCCTACAAATTGGTGCGTAATTGGTGGTTAGTTGTACAAATTGGGAGGTTGGTTTTAAACATTAGTGTGAGATGAGAGATCGATACCCCTGCACCGCACTCCTCATTCTGGCTCTATAGCCTGTATTTCAGTGTATGCACGGCGCTGCTTCTCGGAGAACGGTAACACCGGCGAGCTCTTGGGCGGCCGCCGCTTGCCGTCCTCCTTTAACGGTGTTGTCCTCGCCGGCGCTACCTCTGTCGTCTTGCTCACCACGTCGCGTCGTCGGTCGTCGTGTCAACGCGTTGTTTCCGTCGGTTCTTGAGCCGCGTCTCGAACTACTGCGGAAACTGATTGCAATGAAAGTTGCGCGACAGTGCAACAGCAATGCTGTTCATACGGCTTGTATGTCCACAGACGGCTGCACCTTCTGAGGAAAACAAGGTGTTGCTGTTTGAAATGAACTATACATTACATACAAGACAGTCGTGTCGGAATAAAGTATCGATAGGTGTCTGTGCCGGAACTCTATTAATAGTTGTGATGCTAATTGCTTGTTGTTAGGCAAATACGCTAAAAATGTACTAAATATACTCGTTTCAGTGACGACGGCATACGTACATACATCCATGCAGTACCTTGTTTCATCGTCTTCGGCTGAATGATAGTCGCAGTAATTGCAACTTAAAGGCCAAGAAATATACAATACTTTATTGTCGAATTAGTTAGTTATGGGAAGGTACACGCAGAGACACCATGCATTGTACAGTGTGCCGCGAACGATTTCACCTGAATTATGACGATTTGGCGTGGTGTGCTAATGCTAGTTTGGGTGAATCGTTAACATGTATTTTACCTCTTGTGAAATTTGAGCTATATTATAACATTAAAGACATCGTTGTTGAACTAAGGTGCCACAGGCTGTCTAGCTAGAGTCGTTAGCGACGGCCGAAGCAACGCGCTACGTCGTGACCCGACGTGACGCCGTTTGTTTATATAAATAATGCTTACAATTAAGTTGTTGCCTGTTTAGTAGGCGTAAGTGGATAATGATAAGCAATTTAATCATGTGGTTTGGAGAGGTGTGTTTATAATGAGGGTCAGTACACAGTAGAGTTGTAATTGCTTCATGTCGTGGACTACCAGTAAACATACACACGATGAACGTTAATTAGTAAAGTTCTTTTATATCGCAGTATCCAGCCCTCAGGACTGCTCAAAGCGCTTTGCATTTTACTCCCTGGCAGACCTATTCAGTCGAACACTATCTGGACTTCTCTGGGAAGCATTCAGCCACGATGCAATTAATGCGCGAAGACTATTCATACACAAATATCCACCACTGTCTACAGGCAGGTACTCATTCATACAGCTGAGTGAACTGAAGCAATGTAGAGTAAACGAACTTGCCCAAGGTTCGACACCGCCGCACAGGATTCGAACGCGCGTTCTCTCAGTCGAGAATCCGGAGCGCTTACCGCTGCGCTACTGCGTTCCACACACACACACATACACGCGCGCGCGCGCAAACACACACACACACACACACACGCCCGCACGCATGCCTGCGAACACCACTTCGCTGTTGGGCTGTCGGGCTGTCGGGCTGTCGGTCATGACATCACAAGACCGGGTCAAGGGGGAGGTGCAGCTGAGTATTGTTTCGCGGCGACGTTCAACATTTTGGAAGCTCACCAAAAACCTCCAATTGCAACCCCGCCCCCCAATACTCGCCAATACCGGGACACACTCCAAAGTTGTCGGGGGGGGGGGGGGGGGCGCGTAACGGGGGCACATTCCAAAGGTTTAACAAGATTGCCATCCAGAAAATTAACTCTAGATGGCAGGTGGACAAGGAAGCCTTTTGGCTTATCGAGAGTCCAATACTTTTTATATATGTGTATCCCGCCCTTTTAAGGGGGCACGTCACGCTAGCGCGGGCATAGCGCAACCAAATTCCAAAAGCCGATGGGAGGGCCACATGCCCCCAGCCCCCACATTACAACGGTTACGACGTAAGCGGAAACTGTATGTTACGTATTTTTTAAATAACGTGCGTAATGCAAGACTAATTTGTTCAACATGTAAACAAAATATAATGTGTTGCTCAATGTGTAAACAAAATATATAATTGGTAAACAACTGCTATTGACACGTTTTGCTATTTATTGCTGTTGGAGGCGGCTCCTCCCCACGCTTCGGACCGTAAACACCACCTCGACGTCCCAGGGAAGCGTTCGGCCACGCTGTAATTACTGCGCAAAGACTATTCATACACATATATCCACCACTGTTTATAACCATGTACTCATTCATGAATAAAGCTGGGTGAACAGAAACTGCGTAGAGTGAACGAAGCGGCAGCACGAGGACTTGATTGAGAGTCGGATCCACTGTGCCACCGCGACATAGATATCCTCAACCTCACATGTGTAATAACTTGTCAACTCCCACGGAGCCCCTGCAAGACTTTGTAGTGTACCATATTATACATACATAGTATAAACGGTTATTACTTTAACAAATATTACATCACGAATTATGTTGCCTTATTTATACTTGTGAATCTTAAAGTAAAATTACTGAAACTTGAAATGTAAATAACTATACTTTACATGTTATATATATATAGTGTGACTTCTTTAGGCTCATTCCGTGATAGTGCAGCAGAATACCTGAACTTTCCGTGACCTCACACGACACAACTTCGTGAAGTCGTGTACGGCTGGAGGTAGCTAGACAGAAGGCGAGTGCACCAGAAAAGTCACGACTCCAATATTGCAAACTATTGCTACACTAGTAGTCTAGATCGTTTGCTCCTCCATAGTTACAGGCGATTATGTAACTAACATATTTATTATGTGAGTAATGACAGGGCCTAATATTGTAAACTGTTGTATTCTTTAAAGTTCTGCTTTATATGTTTATGTTTTACATTTTCAAGACTTAGGGTATTTTATTTTAGAGCCTATTTTGCATATACTGTCTATACTAGGTTTACATGTAATAAATGTATTCGTATTCGTAATACATATACAATCAAACTTGTGTATGTATCATAATCCAAACGCCTCTTCGTCACAGAGGTATCGCATTTAATATAAATGATAACGACGATTTATAAAGTTTCATGATCTCATCCAATTAAATAAGAGGTCAGATTCCCATATTTGCTATGCTCCTTGCTAATACAGCTGTTTATGATGCTCATTAGTTATGTTAGTATAAATGCCCACACCCGGTCAGCGCTGTAAGCACGCAGACGCAGAAGTTTTTTTCCCGGAGTATTATGTAAATGACAATTGCTATGACGTAAATTCGAATGTTTTTCGCGTTAAAGCAAGTTACAAAAAACGTCTGTTAAGACCTATTTAGTAATAAATGACACCCATTTTGTAATACAATCAGGCCCATTTTAATATAACAAAAACTTCGTATTTCCCCCTAGATAAGACGGCTTGCACCTCGGACGCCAAACTGTCAGGGATTTAATCTACGACCCCACGAATGAAACGTAACGCTTCTATTTTTCTTTCAAAATTCCCCATATATATATCAAAGGTTCTTAGTGGTTTTAGGGTAAATCTCGTAAAATGTAAACGTAACAGGGAACAATCCGACATTAAATACGTCATAAGTCAGGAGTGTGTGTGTGTGTGTGTGTGTGTGTGTGTGTGTGTGTGTGTGTGTGTGTGTGTGTGTGTGTGCGCGTGCGTGTGTACGAGTGTGCGAGGGTGCGTGTGTGCGTGTGTGTGTATTTGTGTGTCACTGGTAGCAATAGAACTCCGTTACGACTCTGCAAAAAATATGGTACTTTTTATAAGTATTTGTATTTCACTAAAACAATTTTTCTAAAAAGTTGTATGAACGTCATTTAGTTAAATAACTGGTGCTGAGTTAGAATAGAATTTAGTTAGAACGTTTACCAATCGGACTGTCGAGCTTATTTGAACAAAACACATTCAAACTTTCGTGTTTCCATTATCCTACACAAACACAAGGGAGTGCCACTTCTAGCTCGAGATCACGGCGTTTACAAGCGACGTGTTAATGCTGCGAAGTTTATTGTGCAGCAAAATTGACCGGACGTAATTAACCTATATAATTATGTGGGGTGTAGCGCTATCTTAAGGATGGTCGTTTTTGTTAGTACTGTAGTATATATATTGGTAATCTACTTTGCTACGCCATTGTTGTCGAAAACATTTCAACATATATTTACACAAGTTTACCTAAGTGCGTTAACTTCAAGCGTAGAAAGGACGCATGGCGTTGCGAAATAGTGTACGTCATAAACCAGTTTAAAGTTTAACCGGTTAAACTGTTCTAGGCGAACACATTATTAAATTTTGTAATGCAATAGTTTCACAAGCAAAAAGTACGTTATTGCAAACGTATTGTCAAGCCCTATGCATACATGCATTCAATTGCAATCGATATTTGTGAACGTAGTAGTAGTAGTAGTAGCATAACGCAGTAATGGGCTTCCATATCTACGCGGACGATACCCAGCTATACATCAAATTTGAGATGACCGAAATCAACATAATGTTTTCTCTACGCCGAATTGAGCACTGCATCAAGGACGTCCGCGTGTGGATAGTCGATAATCGACTAAAGGTGAATGATAACAAAACGGTCGCACTTGTGTTAGCATCACGAAACAATCAAGCGAAACGCAACATCACCGTGATCAAAATTGGCGACTGTGACATAACGCCAAGTCCTACTGCCAGAAACATAGGCGTTGTATTCGACTCGGAAATATCGATGGTCAGTCATGTAAAGCACATGTGCTGCGTAGCCTACTATCATCTGAGGAACATTGCGTCGATCCGATCGTGCTTAACACAGAAAGCCGCAGTCCATCTTATGTACTCTCTTGTTATATTAATAATTGACTATGCGAACTGTCTGCTATATGACATCCCCGACTGCCTAATCAACAAGCTGCAAATAGTGCAAAAGGCTGCTGCTCGGCTGGTGGTCCGCTGCCACAGAAGGGACCATATCATACCGGTACTCAAGAAACTGCACTGGCTTCCCGTGAAGCAAAGTATTCAGTACGCAATTCTGCTACTGACGTTTCGTGCTCAACACGGACTGGCACCAGTTTACATCACCGACCTACTCCATGAACAAAAAGCCACTCGAGTGTTCCGTTCAACTACAAACAATGACTTGTACCATCTCGCAGCCGACACGGCGACAGAACTTTTTCGGTATCTGCTCCACGACTGTGGAATTCACTTCCAAGCGAGATGAAGACAACCTGTTGCCTTGTGACTTTCAAAATACTTTTGAAAACCCATCTTTTCCGATATATATATATACATCGGAAAAGATGGGATATATATATATATATGTATATATATAATATATATATATATATACATATATATATAATTATGTATTCTAAGCGCCCAGAATGGATTTATCAAGATTTATGGCGCTACGCAAGTGTTCTTCTTCTTCTTATTATTATTATTATTAATGCACGTTAACCTGCGGAATTACTTATTTAGTATAAAACAAACAATTTGAAACAATGCCCAGCTGCACCCTGGTCGTAAACTGCGCATAGACAATTAAACTAAAGCGCGTTCTTCCCCGTTAGTTATTTTCCCGAGCCGGCGGCAACAGCTTATTGCGCTACGGTGGAGCAAGGCAACAGCGCCATCTACAATACTTAACTATAACAACAATATCCCGAATATCTACAACTGGAATACAATAGAAACCTATGGCAACAATGCGTGTTGTGTGCGTTCTTACTCGAGCACACACCGTGACATTCCATTTGACCAATTTGACAACCCCGTCGTGCAATACAAAGGGTGCACTTTAAAGAACTCGGTTCATGGCTAAAGCGTGTCGGGACAGTGGTTCCAAATCATGATTCACAGTAAGAGGAAGACGATAATGATAACAATGCACAACGCACACGTGGGCTTGTTTCCTTAACGATACGCCGACAACAGTTCTATATTAGGGCAAATACGGGCTGGACCAACCTCAGTAATTGCTAACATGCACCACTTCTGTACCTGATCGTGATAGTCGATTACTAAAACGTATCTGATTGGTGACTGAAATGATGTCGAAGACGTCACGACTTGGTCAACAGCCAGCAACTATCTTGAACAATGGTGATAGTTGAACTGGATATTGCAATCCCAGTTGAAATATGAACAATTGGCATACTGACCGACAGGGCCCGAAGCACAGTATAAAATACGAGACCAGACCTCGCTGCCGAACCATAAACTGTGTCGACCGCTTCAACCAAGAGGAGGAGGTTTCGCCTTAGCCGTCATTTCAACAAAGTGAGTTCGACTTTTGTGGCAAACTGAATGGTTTGATATTAATTTTCTTTTAAATATAATTTCGATGTTATTATTTGTTTCAACCAATGTGTACCGATTACACGTTTAATTCGAATTCGTAGAACAAGTTATAAAAGACGTACATTAGTACTCATCACGACTTAATCAGTGTTATCGTATTATTTTAAGGAGTACTGAACTTATCAGAGAATGATCTTTTTCTGCGCAGACAATAAGCACACGCGTAATGAGCATCTTGCAAAATATTGATATTGACCTCAAATAATCATTTTGTATTACACATTATAATTGTATATTATTACATATATAACACCGACATTTGTTAAGAAATCCAATAACTTACAAATCATTCTTTGTCGTAATTGTTTTCCTTCAGTGGCGGGATTATTTCAAAGAAGAAAAAACACGGAACTCGAAGCTATATTTGTTGAAATGATTTTCTAACTTTTTTTATTACATAAACTTCAAGATTTCCATCCGCATAACTTAACTTTTGCAAATAGATAGAAAACTACATCATATTGACAGATTGATTGTCAGTCCATGTCTCTTGCAGAAAGACTTGCTGAGCGAAATAGAAGACAGAACAACATGAAGCTGGCAATCTTTGCTGTTACCTTGTTGATTCTGCAGGCGTCGCTGTGTAAGTTCTCAACACTGTATTCGCTATACTCTTGTTACATGTTGTTAAAGTCAGCGACGAAGCATTAACTGCCTCTCGTTTTGTCGCTCTTGCTGTCTGTGCCATGTAGTTATTTATTTAACGAATCGTAGCCTACCGTGCCCACCAGTCTTCAGGCAAGAAATATTAATTTGGACGTTTCGAATATTATTGGTCTTTGTCAAGCATTCGTATTCGAATATATTTTTTAAAGATTCGTGTTCGATCCATTGTACGGCTACATTCTGAATAAATGTATTAGTTAGTAGCCAACTGTACTTATGTATTAGACAGTGCAGCGGTATACTTACAACACAATGCTCATGACGAGCCGACGACATTGTTTTTATATTAAGTTTTGTTTGGTATTGAAACACAAATAAAAGTATTTGTATTCGCATAATTTCAACAGAATTCCTGTTAAAAAATGCAATTAAATTGTTTAAAATATTTAGTTTTCGTAAAACAATACAAGTTCTATTTTGCAATGTATTCGAAAAGTTATGAAAATAATATCGTATTCGAATATCGAACAGCTTACGAATCAAGTATAATGCCCACTCAATGCTCTTTGTAGTGACTTTTGCCGACCTGATCGCCGAGGATGTGATTGAAGAAGGTGGAAGTGGTGAGATGACCACAGAGGAGAGTGACGCAACTTCTGTACAACCTGCAGAACCTACGGATGCACCTTCGGCGATAGGTAAACATGAAATCCTTTTTCTTTCCTTTATAACTCGGGGAAGCCAATACGAAGCACCTAAATCGGCAAACGTTGCGAATATCTAGTTATAATCGAGCTAACGTATGCATGAGGGTAGGTTAATGTTTTCCTCTTAGACGGCTTGAACCTCGAGCGCCAAACTTTCAGGGATTAATCTACGACCCATAGAATAGGGCGTAAGACCTACATCTTTTCAAAATGTCCCATATATGTAAAATTCTCACCTTTGTTGGGGTAAATCAGTTGTTCGGAACGTAAAACATAATGTGCGCGGAATAAGTAAAACGTAATAATCGCACGAAACAAGCGCGCGCGGCAAATAATTCGGAAAAACGGCCCCTTCGTCATGAACTTGGCCACATGAAGTAGATGCTGACGCAGTAATGCTTATGTCTACCCCCATGCCAGTAGCATAACAATACGAATATTATTTGACAATTCTACACTCTAACGACTAAGACATATGGACGGACGTGCGTTTCACACTCTCTCCGACCTTCGTCATTTTGAACAAACAACGAGTATCTGCGAGCGCCTTATGGTGTTTATGTAATGATGCTGTGTGTTTCCTAACATTTGGTAAATATTACTATGTATTATTATTATAATGTATCTCGTCAGGTGGCGGGTAATTTTGCTAGTAGTAATGCACGATGAAGGGATAACATGGTGTGTAGTGCTGGGATACTATAGTTTTTAAACACAATATCAATCTTGTAATTAAATGTCGTTGTTACCGCCGAGGTTTCACCCAGAGATTGGTGCATTTATTCAGCGCGTACGTCATGTAAAACATATTGCATTGTTCTCGTGTTATTAGTATCATAGTATGCATTTCGTTTGTTTTTCGCGTGTTGTCTAATATTATATTATCGTCTCTGGAAAAAGTACATGCATTAGTCCGTCCCTATGAAGAATCCGTTGGGACGGGGTCAAGCTATTCCATATATATATATATATATATATATATATATATATATATATATATATATATATATATATATATATATATATATATATATATATATATATATCATACGTTCTTTATATCCATGGTATACCACAGTGGAGGTCTGAACGGGGATTTCACAGTTGTGCCTATTATGCGGACGTTTCTTTTATCAGGACACCTTCTTGCCGAGAGTTCGCTGTACTTAATTGTTAAAAATGATTTACCAATTAGTAGTGCAGCTCCCAAATTTCTGCATTGGTGTTGTGTGGAAATTCCTGTCTTACCGGATATTCGACTTACATTTACCCAGAATGCTACGTGTGCGGCCATTACGAAAACAACATGAAGCCTGAGTCGGAATGTGGAGTTGACCAAACGACGTACGCCAAAGAAGGATGTCCTAGCGGCAGTAACTGCTGGGTAGGGGGCTTTCCCTATGTTGTAATACAGTTTGTGTATTTATTATTTAAGAACACAGTTGTCACTGGCATGTCCAACAAATTGAGTACGTGTAGATACTTTCCTCTTCTTCCCAGGATGGTTTCTCCACTACGCCTGATGTCTTGGTAGGCTGACGTCATCAGTCGTGTTGAAAATGCCATCTTGGAAAGACATCAAAAGTATCTACACGTATTTATCTTAGTCGGTTTGATAATAAGAGCTGTGTTATTATTTTAAAAATAAACTATCATGACGAGTGTTCAGTACTCAATTTCGTGTATGCATATACATATATATGAAGTACAAACATAATGGGTTTTCTAAATATGAAATATTATTGATGAACAACACGCTGATCTTGAACACTCCGTCGTTGTAGATCTATAAGAAGACCGTGGACACCAATGTGACTTACGCCCGGGGTTGTTATAGCGAGACCGACTGCTCGGGAAAAGCGGAGGAACAATGTTCCAAGAATGGCGACACTGAGGTTAGAATGCCTACTGGTATTACTTGTTCCGGTTAATCTAGGTTTATTCGTTTGCTTTGTAATTCTTTTAGCAACAATAGCAGCATTAGTAACAGCAGTAGCAACAACGCATTAGTATTAGCATAAGTGGCAGTTGCAGTAGCAGTAGCAACAACAGTGCAGCAACAACAATAGGTGCTGCAGCAGCAGCAGCAGCAGCAGCAGCAGCAGCAGCAGCAGCAGCAATATTAACAGTATTAGTTGCATTAGCAGTAGTGGCAGTAGTAGCAATAGTGGCAGTAGCATTAGCAGTAGTAGTGGTAGCAAAACACTGTAGTATTAATAATAGTATCAGCAGCTTCTACTACCTTCTAGTAAGTTAGCTTCTATGCTTCTACCGCTACTGCTGAAGCTGAAGTAGCAGTAGCAGCAGCAGTAGAAGCAGCAGCAGCAGCAGCCGCATAGCAGCAGATGCAACTGCATCAGCAATAACAATGTGAACACAAACTGGGCGTAAATGTTGATTGAATGTCCTTTGTTTTGGCCAGTTGTGCAAGAAATGCTGCTCCACCGACCTGTGCAACTCCGGCAAGCTGGAACTGAGCAGCGATGCACCCAGGGTTGGCTTCTACCTCTCCACCTTGGCAATGGCCGTAGCAACCTTCCTACTCTTGTGACGTTGACGCGTTTCCATGGGTACCACTGGTAATTTGCTGTCAATAACTGTTAACGTCAATATGGAGACGTGAACTGTGCGTTGATGTGGATTGTATCAGTTGGTGTCAACACGTGTTAATGTGTGTCGTTTTGTGTCAACATGGCGTGTGTCAACATGCGTCAATGTCGATGTATGCACGGATTGGTTCCACTGATATTGTATCGTGTGACTGCAAGTAGTAGTGCCCGAGTTGTATATAGCCTTCTTTATCCTTTCGTACATGAGCAAACATTGAACTTAGTTTCCACCATGAGAATGTACTGACGTGTTCATGTCTGATGACGTTCGTTACGAACCAAAGACTGACAGTGTCTTGGTAAAGATCTCAAACATTCAAATACAATAATGGAGTTGTTCCACTGCAAATACCAGTTATAACTAGATCAAACCCGAGCTGGTTTTGGATTCAATTTGTTGTACAACTCGGGTGTTCCTTGGGGGAGTATATATGTATCTATTCACACGTGTGCGCCCTTGCACGAGTCACTGTTGCATGCAATATCATATCATATGTTTATGAATAGCGTCACACCCGGTGTCAGGCCCCACGGTGAGGACCTGGTGTCGAACCTCGTAGGTCTCCGGTAACCTCCCCTCCAGGTGATGACCTGATGTCGAACCTCTTAGGTCTCCGGTGACCACCCCTCCAGGTGATGACCTGATGTCGAACCTCCGTAGGTATACGGTGACATTCTGGGGTGGCCTGGTGTAAAACTCCTTGGGTTTACGATGACGTCACACCTTAGGGGATGACCGGATGTGGAACCTCACTGGTCTCCGATGACGTCGCTCTCCCGGAAGTGGCCTGGTGTCGACCCGGAAGTGTATGACGATAACGTCCATTTCAAAGTGGTCAGCTGTGATATTATATTTATATTTATGTTATTATAGTAGAAGCTATGGTAATAGTATTGTTTGAACGAATTGTTTGGATTTGTGCAATTATGATTTATGTAGCATTGTGTTACGCTATCTGCAACTATGTTTCACATGAAAACACTTTAGGATATACGCTGGCACGCTGGCACGCTCTTGTCGTCTAGCTGTTGACTGTCACTGATCGGTCTTGACCAGTCGACTAGCCTAGGTGAGAGACGATAACTACATTGCCAGTACACCATCCTTGCAGAATTTGTTTAACTTAAACAAGTTGCAAGCTTCTGTCAAAAAGATACCCTTTTCAAATTAAGCGAATTTAAATGTACACAAATTTCAGTGGACAGAGGCCACCTTCTGAGTTATAAAAATAAAATATCCCTCATTGCGTGCAACCACGAACGCCTCTCAGTTTCCACATTTAACCTTAAAAACGCGTTTTAATAAATTAATATAACGATACACCCTTATTTGCCCAACCAGTCTGATTCGATACCCCAGTAAACGCGTTGGGTGCATTAACCGGCACTGGACACAGAAATAACACCGATGAAAAGTGGAGTTTGCCTCAATGATGGTATAATGGCAGTGTATTGAACGCCCGTCCCTACAGGCCAATGGAGCAGCTAGAAGGTAGGAGCGACTGACACACACGAGTTGTCATAGTTTTAGCTCATACAATTATAAAAACAAAATAACTTATCAAAATATATGTATGAGAGCAACTTTCAGTACGCATTTTAGTGGAAAGGTTGTCGGAGTCGTTGACATGGATTCGGCCGCTTTGTGAAATCGTCTAATGGAGAAACTATCAGAACTCGTGGGTGGTGTTTATGAGGCTTTATGATGATGAACAAAGATCATAGCAACTGAGTGTTTGCGTATGTGGGTGTGCTGAGAGCTGCATTGTATGTAGTAAACCAGACCTTTAAAATCGGTCAATAGGCGACACACATTGTGTACTGGGGCATGGCGACCTCACATATAGACGGAATAACGACGACCTGGTAAATATCGTGAACATGTTCACGCACGTCTATATACTCGCCGAATGCAATTCACGTTCCCATGCGCAGCAATACATGGTGTTGTATGTTCGCAATGAAATCTGAATAAAGCTGATGTCAGTGTAGTGGATTGTTGTTTACTGAGTAGTTTTAGCGGCCAAGCGGAACGCGTACGGTCACGCACCGCTGAAGCAGTGGCGAAATGTGTACAAAGAATTCCATTGTTAAGACGCGCGACAAATTAAAGATCCGGTTATGCATTGCAAACCTAGAATTTACGCGTAATCATAGTATGGTTAATACCAATGAGTAATATTATCTGGTCACGCTTTCTCGTCAAGACGCCTAGGGTCCAGCTACGAAACATTGTGTACCTAAGTGTACATATTAGACACAGTACGTACTGCTTATTAAGGTGGACTGCAAAATTAAACCGTTTTAAAGGGAATATACAACGATTATCAATGACCGGCAGTATTATAGGATCTACTCTAACATTGGATTCATTAGTATTCATTATATCCCGTGTGTAAGATTAATCATTATTAATGTCCATACATAAACGTACCGCTATCGTGGTTTCCTATATACGTGTGAATATTTTTGAAAAAATACGAATTAACTATGACAGTAAATGTACTAGTTATACAATATGTAAATACGAATATCTAACGTTGACTAGAAGAGAATCTTGGACTGTTTTTGTGTTTGTTTGGTAAATGGTGGACATTGAATGGGATTAAATTGACAGGTTGCGATGCCTCTAGGTTAATAATAATAATACAATTGATATATGTGTGTACGCGCGTGTGCGTGCGTGCGTCTGTGTGTGTGCGCGCGTGTGCGTGTATGTAGAGAGGTAAGTTCTTACATAGCACGGTATCTAGTCGTCTGGACTGCTCAGACATGTCCCCTTTCCTCCCTGGCAGACTTGGGAACCGGTTCACTATTAAAGACAACGAGCTCTTGCGAACATCCGTGACACACCGGCGATAGTGCCCCGGTGGCGTCTCCTGGTGGTGACAGGTTCCAGCACACAAAATCACTGCTATGGTGCGAAATAAATTTTAAAGAGCAAATTCGAGTTGATAAGTCCATACGGATGTTAATGAAATCCGACCACTATCTCGGCTTCTCTGGGTGGATATGTCCAGGTGTATATCGATGAGAGTTGATTTCCAGGAATGGAAATATGAATGATTCAGATCACAGAAAAACGGACACCTGGGGCAAAGTGAACATTTCAATCCGTCTAGGAGGAAAACACAAAATGGTCTTTATTACAAAAATAGCCTGATTTTATTACAAAATGGGTCTTAACAGACGTTTCACCTAAAACTCGAAAAACTCGAATATACGGCATAACAAATGCAATTTAAAAAATACTCCCGGGAACATACTTGTGAGTATGTGTGTGTGTGTGTGTGTGTGTGTGTGTGTGTGTGTGTGTGTGTGTGTGTATGTGTGTGTGTGTGTGTGTGTGTGTGTGTGTGCCTGTGCGCGTGTGCGTGCGTGCGTGTAAATTTACGTGTTTGCCTTTTCTAAGGTATTTCAGCTTAGCCGCTCTCCAGAAATCAGGTGCTCCTGCTTCTCTTCTGTGTTCTTCCTAACGTGTTTGTGCCTTCTTATGATAGGGTCTCTATGCTTGAATGGCGTATTCGAAACGAGGCCTAACTAATGATATAATTACTTAGTTCTCCTTATGAGTTGTAAATGTCCTAAACAACGCAAGACGACGACTACTATTTCATGCAGCTAACCCATATACACTGTTTTGAAACATAGATAAAAACACTAACTGCTGCTCTTAAGTCCTTTTATATTATGGTCGTACGTAGAATGTACAGCGCCTAGTTACTTTGCATCCAAATACGAATAAATGTAGGCTCTCCATATTACAAAACAGAATTGGTATTTCTACCCACCAAGACCCGAAATTTTTTCCTGGCTCGCCGTGTAAAACTACCCATTGACCTTTTTGCATAGTTGTCGTAAATAAAGAAATTTGTTTTGTTGAGCATAGTTCCCCGGTTGTTGATGCCAATTGGGCACCTCTTTCTACTACACCTCGTATTTGTGTTCTGTCATGTTAGCTCCAATGTTACACAGATATGTTCTCAGGGTTACGAGTTACCCGAACTTCCCCTTGCAGGAAATATACCGTTGTCTTAATATAGCAGATATCTTTTATTAAATGAATTCCATACATAAACATGTACAGACACAGGACCGTACAGAAGTAGGCATAACAATCTGGTTTTCTGACATCAATGTATTGGTCTTTACACACCGACGCAGAATACACCTGTAGGCCGCCCTTCCAACGGGACCTTGTAAAACATCTATCCCTGTCGTCATCAGGCGGCACCATTCATGCCTTCGTGCCGGCGGCTGACGTTTGCACCAATGCCAAGTATGATATGCCTTAGTTAGCAACATAATATCTTTATACACATATCTACTTGGTTTTCTCATTAAATGTTAATATATTTACGTGTGCAACACATATCACTCATATAGCACCATGTCTATGTATAACATCAGCTCAACATTTCTCAGTCAACTTTAATAACGGTTGTCATTGTAGCCAACTTCACATGTTACAACAAACAGAACATGTGCTGTGCAGAAGCACGCAGAAGTGACCAATACATATGGATATATATACATATATACATGTACATGTATATATATATATATATATATATATATATATATGTATATATATATATATGTACATGTATATATATATGTATATATATACATATATATATATATATATATATATGTACATGTATATATATATATATATATGTTTATATATATACATATATATATATGTATATATATGTGTGTATATATATATATATATATATATATATTATATAATTTAATGAATATGCATGCATGATTAAACAGAACAGAACGAATTTCACGTTGTCAGTATCATCAGAGGGCGCACTATTATTTAGCGCCACTCAATCAGCCCTCTGCTTATCTTGGACGTCATTAGACAACGGGAATCGCGGAGCGATTTGTAATTGAGCAAGAATCATACATAATGTAAAGGTAAGTTCTTATACAGCGCGGATCCTAATATATAGGACTGCTCAAAGCGCTTAACACTTTACCGCCTGGCAGCCTGTTCTTTGAACACCATATCGTCATATCTGTGAAACATTCAACTAGGCTGCAATTACTTCGCGAAGACTGCGTTTACACACATCCACCACTGTCTGTTGCCAGTTACTCGTGTTCATAGCT
>OZ023214.1:43903358-43926687 GCA_963995525.1 Escarpia spicata
GGGTGACCAACAAAAGATTAAAAGTAATTAAAATAACAAATAATATTCCGAATGATACTGTACATGTTAAGTTACATATTAAAAAGATGGATTTCCCAATTGCCTTATCAGGGATGACAAAATTAAAAACATTATTTAGAAAGCTCCTGCTTGAAATGTACAAAGTTAGGGGCCTCAGCAACTGATGCTGGAAGACTATTCGTGTATTTAATGCCCAGCGTTTCTACCTATTTATAACACATTGCATAAACGACTCGAACGTTCATGCAGCCAAGGGCAAAACGTATGTAGAGGATGATACCGAAACGAAGATCTGTACCGGCTACGAGCGAGACCAACAACGTCTCGCACGCTGGCGGCAGAAGCCAGCCACCGCGTCTCTCAACCGCGTCGCAACCAACCGTAGAGTTACGAGACGAGCACGTGACACATAACACATCGCTTAGAACAGGCACAGAGAATTTATTTCATTCCCTTATGCTGTATTTGTATGCATGGTAGGCCTACCCGTTATAAAGTGACATATGGAGGTACTTGAGCCTGGAGGAATGTGGAGTGTAACCGTCGACGCTGAACTGCACGGTCGGGACACCCACATTCCGAGGTAAGATTATATTAATAGACCAGTCTACTCGTTAGTCTGTAGAAGTCTTTTAACTGTTTCAGTCTTGCCAGTTTAGGCAGGTCTAGTTATTCAGATCGTTTCATGCCTCATGTTAAATATATTGGACAAATCCAAGATGGCTGCCATCCGGGGTAAGGTTGTGCAATAACTCGAGAACTAAAAGTAGTAGAACCATAAATGAGACCACTTTTTAGAGGTTTTCGAGTATGGGGAATCCATTTCCGGTATTAATTTGCCTATTCTAGGTCGAGGTCACGTGTTAAGGTCGCATTCAAAGTCATATGTTGTCCCAAAATATGGATGTTTCGAGCCAATAACGTACTATAGCGTATGTTCACCATATTGGTGTCATGTTCCATCTAAAATATTGTTTAGACTATAGATGCATTTAAAATGAATATTTGGGGTAAAGGTCTCTTCAGTCGATGTCAAATTTGCCCAGAAATGCATAAAAACCTACGGATCTGATTCAATTGATCTTACTGTGTGAACAGGGGTTTATTTGTTATCATAATATTGGAACCGATACTGAAAGGCGAAATGAAGGTCATATAATGAAGATCAAGGTCAAGATAAATAGCATCATTTATTACATAAACTTCCCATTATGTACAACTGGGAATGTAACCCAGTCGATAGTAACGGTACTATTATTCTATAAATAGTAATGATATGTAAATTAGATACACAAATTCGAAGATATTTTGTTTCATTTTATTATGTACATCTAATGTTTAAATAGTTATGAATCATTGCTTCAATGGGTCGAAACGAAACCTACATTGAATGCATCTAAACAATAACATCCATCATCCGTCCATCCATCTATCCATTAGTAGAGGTTCAATGGTTAGCATCTTTACCATCATTGTTTAGCAGCCACGCTCGCTCTTGCACTATGCCGTGCAACGAAGGCCTGTCCTGCAGCACTTGCAATTCCCCTTGCACGTTTCGTGCATCCACCATGTAGGAGGAGGACACAAGCTATACTTGCGTTGGTGAGAGTGGTCCAGAAAAGGAGCCACTGCTTGCTGAGCTCATCCTGTTCCCATCCCTATTGACCAAAGACAGGGATTGCCTGGTGGCAAGTGGTTGACTGCTTCCAGATGAAACGGTTTGGACCTCTTGACATGCTCGAAGAGAGCGGCCTGGGTCGGCGACATATTGTCGAGCGAACGACTGCCATTGGAGAAGAGATGATGCCTAGCATCGTTGACAGTTGCAGAACCACACGTCTTGCTGATGAGCACAACGAATCGCTCGATGCACTGCATGGGAACTGAGTGAAGGACTACGGATCTGCATTCAGCGAGATCATCGTCTCTCTAAGGTGTACTGTTCCATACAGTCCACGCCGTCTTCTTGCCGCAACCAAGATACTAAGAGGTCGTATCGCAGCCCGTCAGAACCTGAACGAGGGGAAGAGCCAATTACTTTGATGGACCGAGCTATGCACCGGGATATATCGGTAGTTTTTTCCCTCTACCAAAGCCAATCTGAAGCTCTGAAACGACAAGCTGTCCAAAGAAAGCGACAGCAAAAACAACGATGTCGTTATCGACATGGCGCAAAAATGCTTTCTCATGACCCCGATACGAGGCATAAGCTAGATGATACGTGTGCTGCCTCTGGATGGCTGCAGATTTGGAGTTCTAACACACGGCTTGTTTGAGAGCACCGTCTCAAACTCGGTGCTGAGGAGGAGTCTTCTATCCGTGTCACTGTTAGCCTGCTGTTTACTAACAAAGAAAATAGCTCCGTTTTGTTTTCCACATTTTTCAAGTACGATTGCCAGTCCCTTTTGGGGATAGGCGTGCTGCCGTCACCATCTGGTTCGACTAGAGTACGCGCACCTGTCCCACGACGCTGCTGCGTCAGTGATTTCAGGCTTTGTTCAGGGTAGTTGTCCTAGACTGACGCGTTCAACCGTGGCGGTCATCTGAGTTTTAAGGAAAGGTACTATGTGTAGGTTTTATAAAATCAGCGAATGTTGCCAGTCTGGTCGGATACACCATGTCGAGCACTGTCGCTTGTTTGGTTGGATTGGCGCGGCTGGTTGGCTCGTTGACGCACGCGAGGATGTCCGACTTGAGCGAACTTCGGTGTGATGGAGGAGTCTCTCGCTGGTTCTCGAATTTGAAGAATTCAGCCATATCCGCGTGCGGACGTGACTGAAGAGAAAGGACGAGTTGGGTGACGAGCACGGCATTTTATTTCCGTATCCCAACTTTGCTTCCCGTCGTTCGGGGTCGGGACGGCTGGCGAAAGTAAACATCTTTCGTGTACTACTCTACTCGGTACCCCCCCCCCCCCCTATTCCCGGTGTATCCGTGTTATGTTCATGCAGCCCTTTCTCTGTTTGTACTGAATTTACGCCAATTATTGGATAGGTTGGTATTGAGCAATCAAATTTATTAACACAGGGATTGCCACTGTGCACATATAATATATACAATAGTCAACATCTTGTGCACAGCCAGGTACATCCAGATTACAGATTGATGGACCACACATGTTATGTACGACACATTTTTGTACATATAGAATAATCATACTAGACATTTACCAAAAACCCTTGATTGCTGTTATATTAAATTACAGCAACCGACTGTCATCTATTTACAATGTAAATCGTGTCTGACAGAGGAACCGTTATCTTGTCTAGCCGTGTCTACACGTATTCCTCGTGAAGGGGCTGGCCAAATTCGCGGGTTTGGCGTAGGGACATGGCTACTACTACAACATCACCCTTCTCCAGCTCACCCTTCTCCAACACTCCCGCAACATGCGATACCCACGCGCCATATTTTGCTTCTTTACTCTTTGTGGAGCGCAGTGGTGCAGTGACTAGAGCTTCGGACTCTCGACCGAGAAAAACCGGGTTCGAATCCTGTACTATGATGTCTTACCTTGGCCTGGTTCGTTCATTCTACGTTGCTCCAGTTCACTCAGCTGTATGAATGAGTACCTGGCTATAGACAGTGATGGATCTTTGTGTACGAATAGTCTTCGCGCATTAATTGCAACGTGGCTGATCTACCAGGGAGTAAATAAATTATAAAGCGCCGCGCCTGAGCAGGAAAAGGTCGTTTTTGTTGATTTCGAATAACTTAGCTATCAGGCAACTTGGGTTTTAATATGTCAGAGGGATCAAGTGTGATTGTCGGTTTTTATTTTTAGAATGATAATATCGTTCCTGCTTTGGGATTGGATTACACTAGCAGTTGTACATAATGAGAAGTGTCGATAATAAACTATTATATTGAAGTTTACTGGCGCCGGAACTAAATTAATATTGGGTGGGCTGAGTCGCAGCGTCAGCACGACTCCGCTGTCGGTTCTTTACATCGAAGGACGGGGGAGGGGCAATTGAAGACATCGCCGGAGCTATAGAATTACAGCCTCACCCCGCCGTCGCTATCGTGCTGTCGGTCATGACATTGAAAGTGCACTTTAAGAATTTTTGCGGCGACCTCCAATTACAACCCCTCCCCGGGACTCACCATAACGGGGGGGCATATTCCAAAGGTCGAGGGGGCACGTGTCCTTCAGCTCCCCCCTACCGGATCCGAGTGCGAGTGGCTGTTATCTAGACTAGTTTCCAGTCCACCGTGTGGCGCCACTATAATTTGTATTATAATGTCTAGAAATAACGGGGACCAGAACCATTGACAGGCCCGCCATCTAGCGCACACAGGTACGTAGCGTTCTCGCCTGGTCTGGTTTTGGATAATTACTAAGTAAAGTCCTGCTAGCATATTGCGCTTAGGGAATATTTCAGAGTGTCCTTCACTAGAGTTAGCGAGTCCACGACAGGTTACGCATTTACCCCCTGCATGGGATCTACTTTGATCCAGGGCATTGACACCAAAGAGAATGAACCAACGGCTCATTGCGTCTATTCCGAAAGACACAGGCAACGTGAAGTGTACGAAATTGCGAAATTTTCGAAACGGCGGTCGGTACCAGAATTCGAAACCCGGTTCCTTCAATTGACAGAATGACCCTCTATCTGCTTGACCAGCGCGCCCCATTGGTGACGCGGCAATCACCGCACCATGTAAAAGGGCCACACGTATACGGAAGAATACGATACTAACGGTCATAGGATCGTGAACGGGCAGCTGCCCCCCTGGAATTTCTCCGGGGAGGGGAGATCGACATATGGTTCTCCCCCCCCATTAAATGTGAGCATGAATGTTTGTTTTTGTGGCGAGCGTCAATGGCGGGTATAAATGTAAATTTTATTTGACGATTAATGTGTATTTTTGTTGACTGTGAAAGGTGTGTGTATTTGACGGGTAAACTTGTGGTTTTCTGCACTCCCCCCGCCCAGTAATAGGCGGCGCAGACATATGGTTTTCTGTGACGTCACGCCTACTTCGCGTATGTAATTTTAGCAGCCGTTTGAAAGTGGGTGGAGCTTATACCATGATATCAGATAGTGGTGCCTCAATCGGTAGATTGGTGAACTGTGTCGACGAAACAACATCGTTCGCAGTGTCCAAGACACCGGAACCAACACCGTTGTATGTCCGTTTATAGTTTATTTTATAAATGACTCTCATGAAACCATTTATATATATTTGAATAGCAGAAATCGTAAGCTTTCAAACGATATCAAGATTGTTTGGATCGGACGAACCGTAGTGGTACAAGCAATCGTTCAAAAAAGCATTTTTGGGACGTGTTTTCAGTTGTTCATTTTTCGCTCGCTTATCTATTTTTTTATAATACCAGTTATAAACGTAAACACCTTTACCAAAAAAAAATGTTTCATTAGACATTTAAAAAAGATTCTTGTTCTGAGCACCTTGTATGCTATATGGCAATTCATTCCATGCCAGTGTACATGTATAGTAAAACGATTCTTGTTCTGAGCACCTTGTATGCTATATGGCAATTCATTCCATGCCTGTATACATGTATAGCAAAAAGATTCTTGTTCTGAGCACCTTGTATGCTATATGGCAATTCATTCCATGCCTGTATACATGTATAGCAAAAAGAAGTGTTACGAAATTATTTAACATATGGCACAAAAAGAGACAAAGCACTATTTTGCTGGAATTTCTTTTTTTCTTTTTGCATGTTTCACAATGTCAAACCTAATATTTTCACTTTGACATGAACAGGTGGGAACTATAGTTATTTGTAAAACAAAATTTTTTACCAAGTGAAAAAATGCAGCATTCTGATAGCACTTAGTCAACATATCTACCGCCAAGTACATGCCACCCCACCGTAGCTCGGCGCCGAGGCGCCTCGTTCGTTGCTGGGCCTGTGTAACAATTTCTAAACACTCACCCTGGAAAACACTACGGTAGTGTTTTCAACTTTATAGAGTGTTTTCAAATAAATTTTAAAACGTTTACCTGCCCATGTTCAAACACTACAGTTAAGTAAAAACCTCGCCCATCAATTTCAAAACACTGATCCTAAATACGTATATTTACACATTTACACGTTACGTTATAATTAATGCACTGTATCATGCGAGACTCTAGAACCGCACACTTTCTAACAACAATATATTATTACTTTTGTGTGTTTTTCAACATGACATAGAGTGTTTTCAAATTAATTTCAAAACACTAGTTATTTCAAATTACAGTAATTTCAAAACACCCTAGAGCTTTTTCAAATTGTGTAGTGTTTTTAAATTCCTATGCAGCGGACCACTTTCGGAAGCATTGCTATGTCTCATGCCAGCCGGATCGAGTTTATCCGCAACAAGTGTCTCTACCCATACAGCTTTCATCCGAATTTCATTAGTTTTCCTGTACATCTAAACTACGTTCCAATCTCTTCCCTAAGCTCATTTAATTTGTTCTTAAATTATAAATGATCTGGGCCCAGTTATTAGAGAGTGTCTATAAGCGCCCCGGCCAATCTCGAAACGTATCTTTATCCCGATCGGGATCGGTTGTTGGAGTTACGTAACCGTATGGGGTGTAACGCGGTGTTTCACCAAAGCACTTAAATAACCAAGCAAAGTCACTCAACAATACACCATTTTGATTTTGAACTGGTAACGTATACAATATAATTACGTCACACCTGGATAACAGACGGCGCTGCGCGAGTGACTAAGCTTGGTTATTTAAAAGCTTTGGTTTCACACGCACCAACGTATCCCGATCTTCGCTGATGACGCCTTCTACTGGATGAGGAAATTAATATACCACCTCAAAACATTCGTTTGTCAACACAAACGAGTTGATTGGCAATTTATATCATACGCAGAGCGCTTGCTTTGTCCCTATAAACCATCATCAGATGGTTCGATCATGCCTCTGCCATGGTTCTTCTACGGTATATTTGGTCGTGAAGTATGACACTAGTAAATAAATGACCGCTTGCTAGTAATGTTTGTAGCAGGCATGACCAGAATTAATTTTGCTAATTTAATAAACTGTAACAATAAATGTTGTTGGTGTGAAGACAGCAATTGCATAATATGCTAGCACATTAGAAAGTGTCAAATTTTCCAAACCCGGTGACCCGGAATATTATGGGTGAAAGTGCTTAGATGTGTCTCCAGTTCTCGTGGATTAAAACTTGCAGCCATGGATCTCTTCTGGTAACCGCTTGGAATGTATCTGTGCTTTCCATGTTCTATTCTGTTCCATCCTCCCCACAACTCTTTCCGTCGTTTGGAGATTTTGTTGTCTTGTTCTACGTCTATGTCTCTGTCTGTCTGTCTGTCTGTCTGTCTGTCTGTCTGCCTGTCTGTCTCTCTCTTTCTCTCTCTTTCTCTCTCTTTCTCTCTCTTTCTCTCTTTCTCTCTCTTTCTATCTATCTCTCGCTCTCTCTTTATCTCTCTCTCTCTCCCCCCCCCCTCTCTCTCTCTCTCTCTCTCTATTTCGCCCCCCCCCCCTCTCTCTCTCTATCTCTCCCCCCCCCTCTCTCTCTCCTTACATTGACACACGCTATTCCTCCTTTTTACTGACCATGACATACGAGCTGAATTTCGCCCTTTGTTGGACAATTAATACACATATAGTGCTTTCCATATATCTGGTGTTTGTGATATCACAGCTTATTCATTGATAAGGTCTGTACGGGATTCTGCAGTACGGTTTGTTGTGTCTACAACAGCAACATGTTGTTCACTGGTATTGATTCCATTGTCTGTCCTAAGCTGCTATTGTAGGCCTCTGTGCAGCCGTCTCCAGCGGAGTTCGTCGGACTGCAAAGTGGAGCGCAGTGGTGCAGTGGACAGAACTTCGGAGCCTCGACCGAGAGAACCCGCGTTCGAATCCTATGTTGCGGCGTCGAACCTTTGGCAAGTTTGTTCACACTATGTAGCTCTAATTCACTCAGATGTATAAATGAGCACCTCTCTACAGACAGTGGTGGATGTTTGTGTACGGATAGCCTTTGCGCATTAAATGTAGTGTAGCTGAATGCTTCCCAGGAAAGTCGAGATGGTGTTCAATTGAACAGGTCTGCCAGTGAATAAAGTGTGAAGCGCTATGGACAGTCCTGGGGATTAGATAGTGCGCTTTACACTTCACCTCGAAATGGTATCTTAACCTATTTTAACTGTAGATGTCAGACTCAAAAATAAAGTTCAGGGTAGATGTATGTGCCCTTACATATATGACGAAGATATAATTGAGCACATAGAATTGCAAATGAAAATAATCCCTATGGAAACTTAGAGGTGCAACGTGATTGGAATGCGAAGATAGTAACTGATGCATCCAATCAATTGTCGGCCCGGAACAGTGGTCTGTTTTTTTGTGTTGTTGTGACAAATTATAGGAGTAGATTACTGGAATTTGTTAGAACAAACTCATTAGTGGTGGCCGATACACTCTTCAATCACTCTAAAGTCAAGGGAATAACTTGGCACGCCACAACGCCGCAATCAAATTGATTGTCCCACGATAAGCAGGCGCTGGCTCTCTGACATACGTCAAACGGTTCCAGATCTTCCCCAGGTGCCGTTATAGAGAATGATCACAACCTTGTCCTAATAACCATCTACGTCGATTACAGAAAATCTGCCATTCAATATGAACAAACTTCAAGCTCTCTTGAAATACACGCACGCACGCACGCACGCACGCACGCGCGCACACACGCGCGCACACACGCACACGCACACACACACACACACACACACACACACACACACACACACACACCATGAGAAGACAATGAAGGAGAAGGTACAACCATATACTATTGGTGAACTACAAAGACTGACTACTGATTTGTTTCTAAGGCTACATCAAGATCGGCTGGTGATGCATTGGGCGAAATGATACTGACCGTCTCCCTTGTGTGGCTGGCGACATAAAGCGTTTACGTAAGAGAAGACGAACAACACAAGATCATGACAAAATTAAATCCCCTATGTTTTCAGATGTCGATAATTACATCACAAAATAGTTTGTTGCTACGATGCAGACGGAGTGGTATGTGATAATATTGTGGTTGCCTTTCTGAACTGAGCGAAACCGGGCATATAATAAAGAGCATTACTGTCAAACCAATGATATTGTATTAGGTGTCAAGACACCCGGGTCTTATCACATCCACATCAAATTGTTTATTATGTTTGCAATTACCAATCCTCCTCCTCATAATCATTAACCTTAACTTCGTTGGTTCTCCCTTTTAGGCATGCATATCTATCCTGGCAGAGGATAATATTGTACAAGCCATGTTGGCGCTGTTGCAGCTGCGTGTTTCTTTGCTGCACGGCGTCTGTCTTTGGCATGTAAACATTATCAGCTTGAGCAACTCTATTGGGGCTAGCGCGATGTCAGCAGGGACACGAGTTGGACCGCGAGACTGAGTGCAGTGGACCCTCTTCCTTGCGACATAAACATGTGATTCCGAGGAAAGTAAGAAATATTACTTTAAGACGGGACGCATTTTCTTAGAAAGTTTCACCGGTGGAAAACACCGAACAATTTCTTTTGTGAAATAGCGTTGCTTTTACTAACTTTGAACGACCATATTGTCTGATAATTAGACTGACCAAAGCGAGCAATTATGGAGTGTGTGGCTTGTTCCACGGCATCCAAAATACTTTTATGTCCCTTTCGCGCCGAGGAGCTGCCCAATAATTTAATATGTGAGATCTCAGAACTTTGGACACTACTACCTTCGCAACCCAGCACCACAGTCGGATGCCAGAAATCTGTGACGATATATATAGGACATGATAACCACTATGAAACATAATGAACACCCAAACATAGCACACAGAAGAACCGGCGTCGATAATTAAGGGTGATTGACAGGACAAGCTCTACTTGATAAATTGGAGCTTTGCATAAATCCAATCGACATCGTGCAGAATTTAGATGGGCTGGTGAACATTATCACCGGGCATGCATGGTGTGGCTCATGCACTGCTCCACAGTCTCGATAAGGCACTTGCGGCCAGACAAACACAGACGAAGTTCCTAGACCATAGTCAGCATGATTAATTTCAGACATTGTTAACCTATGATGATAACAAATTACTGAAAGTGTTAGCCAATGGACGCGGTCACGTGCAGGTCCAGCTGCTTCGCAAATATTTGTCTAGTAAATAAACGATCGATCAACCTATTCTTTTACACAAACACACACACGCACACGCACACACACACACACACACACACACACACACACACACACACACACACACACACACACACACACACACACACACACACACACACACACACACACACACACACACACACATTGAACGCCTGTTAATACAATAACAGTATAACATATTATGGTGACCGTTTTTGCTTCATGTACACCTATGACTTTTTGCGGCTCATTATTTTGCTATTCTGAGTTGCTGTTCAGAATACATTTACATACCTATGTAGAGAATGGTAGCAAGTCTGCTTTTGCCAGAATTATGACAAAATGGGAGGCAAGAAAGCATTGATTTCCAATTCCATCGGTGCGACGGCGGCAGGTTTGCGTTGGTAGCCATGGCAAATCCCTCGAACTCCCCCGGCAATACGTCAACGTGTTTCTACCTACCTTACCTACACTCTTAGAAATGTACCGTAAAAATTACGGCAAAATGACTGGCAGCACGGGTGCCAACGGAGTACCGTAAATTTAACGGTATATGGTTTACGGTGTACCGTATTTTTTACGGAATAATACTGTAGAATATACGGTAACATATTTACGGCGTACAGTATTTTATCGGAATTGTGCAGTAGAATATACGGTAGAATGTTTACGGTGTACCGTGTTTTATGCGGAATTGTACTGTTGATTATACGGTAGCATCTTTACGGCGTACCGTATATTATGCGGAATTGTACTATTGATTATACGGTAGCATCTTTATGGCGTACCGTATATTATGCGGAATTGTACTGTTGATTATACGGTAGCATCTTTACGGCGTACCGTATATTATGCGGAATTGTACTGTTGATTATACGGTAGGATCTTTATGGCGTACCGTATTTTTTTACGGAATTTTGCTGTATAATATACGGTAGAACGTTTACGGTGTACCGTGTTTTATGCGGAATTGTACTGTTGATTATACGGTAGCATCTTTACGGCGTACCGTATATTATGCGGAATTGTACTGTTGATTATACGGTAGCATCTTTATGGCGTACCGTATTTTTTTACGGAATTTTGCTGTATAATATACGGTAGAACGTTTACGGTGTACCGTGTTTTATGCGGAATTGTACTGTTGATTATACGGTAGCATCTTTACGGCGTACCGTATATTATGCGGAATTGTACTGTTGATTATACGGTAGCATCTTTATGGCGTACCGTATTTTTTTACGGAATTTTGCTGTATAATATACGGTAGAACGTTTACGGTGTACCGTGTTTTATGCGGAATTGTACTGTTGATTATACGGTAGCATCTTTACGGCGTACCGTATATTATGCGGAATTGTACTGTTGATTATACGGTAGCATCTTTATGGCGTACCGTATTTTTTTACGGAATTTTGCTGTAGAATATACGGTAGAATGTTTACGGTGTACCGTGTTTTATGCGGAATTGTACTGTTGATTATACGGTAACATCTTTACGGCGTACCGTATATTATGCGGAATTGTACTGTTGATTATACGGTAGAATTGTTTCGATTTACCGTATTTTAAATGGAATTGCAGTGTAGAATATCCCGTGGAATTGTTATGGTGCCATATTTTTTACTGTAGAATATTTACGGCGTATGTTACTTTTAATGTAATGGTAGACAGAACACCTCTGACCTTGCCCTATATGAAGAAAACATTGCACATGGACTGCACTATATTTGTGTGTGTTTGTGTGTGTGTGCGTGCGTGCGTGCGTGCGTGCGTGCGTGCGTGCGTGCGCGCGTGCGTGCGTATACAGATGTATGCACATCACGTTAATATCAAAATAAAGCATTGATATATAAACTCTGCTGATGCTTAATGGCAATACACAGAGCTCATCTACTACAGGAAGACACAGAGCAATTGTTGGTAAAGGTAATTTATTAATGGTACCGACAGAAACAATACATGCATATTGATGAGATAGCTAAACATCTAACACAAACATAAACATGCTCATCAAGAAAACCGATAATTAATTAACAAGAAAAGATAGCAAGTGTTGGGTGAGTTTATCCCACAATATAAAATGACATCAGCATAACAATTATAATGCTGTCAGAGTTCAACTTTGTGCAGACCTCTCAGGCATGCATTTGAAATGCACAACTTTTGTGGAAGATTAACAAACCCTGTAGGAAAAATTCAGAAGGAAAGTGTTAAAACGTTTGATGTTGAAGACAAAATATGCCATAAACAGCATGCTGGCGCCAACAACCATGTCCTCTGTGTGGCTGGCCACAACAAGCTTGTCCATGACCAGCATCGTGCGTTTCACAGTCAACAGAGACTCTCCTGTAACAATTCAAGCTCAAATTAGTAAAGTACAGCATCAAGCTACTTTATAGATGCTCCGCTACAAAATATGTCATATTGTGAATTAGACATTTCTTTTACAAGCCACCACCGTACTAGAAGACCACATCTGTTTTCTGGACTATCAGAAAGCTATTTCTGACAAGGCAGTGTCCACAACTGTCGAAAAAGTTTTCCAAAAGGTTAGAAATTCTGCGTCAAAAACAAAAAAAACACTTAGTTTTTGTATTAAGAACCTCAAGTGATTATATTGTAATTATACAGAATATGCATGCCATCCAAATGAGCTCAACAATGTAAGTGTTATTCGACGCGCTACCGGAGGATCTACGTTTGATCGAGTGTGTGAACACTTTTAGAGCGCGTCTTAAGACACATTATTTTAAACTTGCTTTCAATGTCTTGTTTTATGTGACATCATCATATCATAATATTTATTTGTATTATATTTAGTTGTCTACTATTAAACTAGTATATTTAATATTAATTAACTTTATTTATACACTAGTAAATTATGCAATAACGTAGAAAGATGGCCTTAAAGAAACATGTTACACACGGGTTTGGAATGGTGTGTTTTGAGGCGGAGTGAAGTGAAGGCGTACAGTGAGGTGATCAGCCGCAGTTCCTCAGGCGGCGCGTTCCATGGGGTGGTCCGGTTCGAGAGAGAGATTGCTGGTCGTATCCCACCGGGTTGTGGCGACCGGCGTGGCACATGGCGAGTGGTCAGTGACGCGGTGTACGGGGGTGTCTGGTTGTGAGGGACGTTGAGGACAAGGATCACTGTTTTATACTGTGTGCGTCGCCGACTTCCTGCTTAGTTACAGTCGAAAAAAAGTGCAGTATATTTTTGAGAAATGACTTTTTACAATATTCATTTGCTCTGACATAAGTGCATTTGAATAGTCAGATTTCTAGATGTGATTGTAGAAGCTGTTGAGAGTAAAATTGTGTCTTTTTAGCTGATTTTACTAAGCGGGAGGGTATCTGGCAGCAATTTGGCTAGTTGACACTTTAGCCGGATTACTGCCTGCATCCATTTGTAAATATTGACGGGTGTCATACATACAGGCATTTTGCAAGAGCTAGAGATATTACATTTTGACTAAACTCGACCAGCATTTCAATGAGATGATGATAACCGCTGGTGAGAAGTTTAAGAAATTTTCTAGGTCACGTTTTCTTATAATCAGATAAAACGTTAACATGGTCGCCAATGAGAAAACTAACAGTGTGCTGAGACCTGATACTGTGGAGCACCGCGTTGCCGTGGTCAATACTTGGCGTCACGAGCGAGTGCACTAGAATCTTACAAGCTGTAGTTGTGTGTCTTGCGCGTATTTTGGCGATGCGGATCACTTGGAAGTACGCGCCACGCGATGTATGATCCAGTGTATCGAAAGCTGATCTAATTATATTTATTAATATGTTTTTTAAATAATTATCCACAATATAAAACCGTAATTGTTGTAAGTACTGTGTATTGAATTATAGTTTAGATCATGATTGTTTAGCACAGTTTTATTTTAGCAACTCTATACGCGATGTGTGGTCGAGTGTATGGAAAGCAGATCTAATTTTATTTATTAATATTTTATTGTTTATTTATTAAATATTTTTAATGTTAATTAATTATCCACAATATCATACCGTAATTGTTGTATGCAATTTGTACTGAATTATACTTTAGATCATGATTGTTTAGCACAGTTTTATTTTAGCAAACTTTATATACGTTTTATTTTATTACTCACATTTGAATAGCTCTATTAATCATTACATAAGTATTAGTATTTTAGAAACATTGTTAACACCATTAAACAGAGTTGTACTTTGGAAATGGGTGTCTAAATAAAGTTATTATTATTATAAAATCTTGAAAATATCAATGTACGCCAAATACTCCTTACCACACAAAACGAGGCAAGGTGTCTCGGGCAAGGTTGGCAGCTGCTCCACTTCTGATGCCGAAGACGTGTCCTATGACCAACACATATGTAAATTAAATATTATATTTATCTTTATTGTCAGCAGACCTATGATTAAGCGATTCTGATACCACTGCTCTCACATAAACAATTCAAATTTGGGAATCAGCCTTTCTAATTCAGGAATTGCCGCAGGCCAATTAATAATATTTAATTGTGTTCAGTACAAGGCTGATCAGAAATGTTGCCATGGTAGCACGGTGACATTTTCTCGTTTTCGTCATCAACGTGTGTAGTACAAGTTGTCCCGCTTTATATTGATTATTTGAATTACGCCATCATGGCTCAGTCGAATCGGGACAACCCACATATTAATTTTGTATATTACATAAAATAAAAAATTATAAATACTCACGCACATTTACATACCTTAGCTTCTATAAAGAGTTGGTCGCTATTTTCATCAAACTCAGCCATCACTGCCAGGATGAGTGCTGCAGTCTTGCACTGGTCGCTGTTGACATCAGCTTGCTGGAGGGCGGAGCTTGAGACTGATTATCCTTTTGGAAGACACCTTCATGTAGCGCTTCAAGATGTCTTAACTTTTGCTTTGCTTACCTAATTCATCACCGGGTCGATTTAGTAGATTTGCTGAACTGCAGCCACCAACATAACACCAGACAGAAAAGTCGCGATTTTTTTCTGAAACGCAGCCTTTCCGAAATAATCTGAATATAAAGCTGATTAATCCCAATTCAAAGCGAGGCTTAGTAATATCTTCCGCTACATTTGGCGGCAAAATAGTTAATTACTTCTTCTCAAGCCTGCCGATAACGCTAGACGCGCTCAGGTTGTGACTCGAGGGGATCGAGTTATATCACTGATGGTTCTCTTAGACACTAGAGTGATAAGCTAGGCTGGCCCACTGCAGCACCCTGCTGGCCATCATCCCACTGTAAGGCAGAAAGAGTTGTACCCACCACTATTTGACATCTATGACATGTAATAAATGTTTGGCAGAGGAAATGTTTGACTTGCAGATGGGCCACTGTGCTCCTTGGATAAGGTGACTAATGGCTAATTAATGGGGTAGGCTGTAGCAACCAGCTTAGTCATTTGGGGAAGGGTTGTG
Source organism: Escarpia spicata (assembly GCA_963995525.1). Taxonomy (NCBI): domain Eukaryota; kingdom Metazoa; phylum Annelida; class Polychaeta; order Sabellida; family Siboglinidae; genus Escarpia; species Escarpia spicata. The sequence goes on from OZ023214.1 coordinate 43,918,963, forward strand.
ATCTGGAAATTAGAATAATCTGAGGGTAATATCCCAGATGGATTATCCTAGGCTGTGGACAGTCGGGTGGCTCACACGGATCAGAGGTGCCAAGTCTACCCATTTGGCGGTAGAACATGTCCTGTTTCTTCAGGCTTTGGACAATCTCACGGCCTACCGCTTTAGTACCAAAATCTGCCGTCAGATCGATAATTCACAGTTATAAAGGAATTACTAATTTTTAGTCCAATTATACAGCCTAACCAACATGTCACATTGAAAATGCCATGCAATAACTAATAAGTAAATATATCCTAACTTTGAAACATTATCTGGCCATGGCCGGAGTGGTTCCCTATTCTACATGCACTTCTCATTACGACTGAGGCTCATATGTGCACAATATCCTCATCTATCTCCAATACACATGAAAATCGGTATATCTACGACATTTTATGAAGAATTACTTGGCACATTTGCACTCTCAACAACATTTGGAGGCTTGTTAATTAGCTGCCAATATTTATTGTGAAACATCAAATATGGTATATTTCATGTGTAGCTTACACCTTTTGCGACTTGCGAGAACTCTGATCTCTCCAGGCAATATAGCACGTAGACCTAGATACAATGTAGCAGACCAGGCAGCGTCACCATTTTGTTCAGACGTTGTTTTACATGGCGTTTAAATAGTACGATATATTTGGCGTTTACATGTGGTTCAGTGTAGCACTACACACTGTTATAAGCATCTACAAAAAGGTATTTTATGATTTACCTAATTAAAAGCTTTGACCTGCTGTGGGCCAAAAATGTTTATGGAATCGTGACTTAGACTCTATTTTTGTCAGCCAATTAATGTTTAAAATTTATAACATATGCCCAATTAGTGGCGAAAAAGGGAAGTACCAGGGGGCTACTCATGGAAGGGGATTCCTTAAGTTTCTCATCTGTCTGAAATATTGTTAACATAACAGTTGAAAGGTGCAATAAGATGATATTTAACAATCATATTTTTAGCCAATTGATATAGTTATTTTTTATGAATATACATACTGATTTGTGTGGATAATATGAACATCGACGGGGTGGGGATGGAAGGGGTGTACGTAACCGTTCTATATGAAACGGAGGGAGTTTGTTCCTAATTTTTCATTTATTGTTTCATAAGACTATAATATATATGTTGAAGGTACACTGCCGGCAAAATTGTTCTTAGTTATTTAAGTAAGCTCCTAACAATGTTCGTGATTTGAAAGTTAAGTCCGCGCATCATGTTCAAATGGTAAACAATGCATTCAGTGTCAAACAAGTTTTATTAGCAATTTCGCCAAAGCGGTTCTAGTTGACCACAATTCCCTTTGATATCCAATTTCATCAGGTTCAACGCAGCAGAATTCCTGTTACAAATTACCACGCTGGCTAATTCCTGGTACAGTAGCAGCAGAGGAACAGACTCCCTCCCTTTAGCGTGTTCTGTTTATGTCTGTGCTTGCGGGTCAGTTGTCAGAAAAGCTGCATTCAGTGTCAAACAAGTTTTATTAGCAATTTCGCCACAGCGGTTCTAGTTGACCACAATTCCCTTTGATGTCCAATTTTATCAGGTCCAACGCAGCAGAGTTCCTGTTACAAATTACCACGCTGGCTAATTCCTGGTACAGTAGCAGCAGAGGAACAGACTCCCTCCCTTTAACGTGTTCTGTTTATGTCTGTGCTTGCGGGTCAGTTGTCAGAAAAGCTGCACTTGAGTGAAACTTTGTTCGATTGAGTTTACAATAGACCACACGTATACCAAACATACACGGTTACCGTAAATCATTACGGTAGTTGCCCGTTAATTATACGGTAATTTCTAAGAGTGTATGTATCCTCTTCAGGCCTATATTGGCCCATATGGCTGCAGTGTGCTTTGTCCATCTCATTAGGCCTTCTGTCTCCCATTAAGCTTCATCTTAATACTTCCACGCGAAGTGTTCTACACGTTGTCTTTGGGCGAGCCACTCAAGGTTATGTCTGCTGCGTGCGTGCGTGTGTGTGTGCGGTATGCGTGCGTGCATGCGTGCGTGCATGCGTGCGTGTGTGCTTGGGATGAATAATCAATAATAAAACCCGTTGAAAAGGAGTTAGAAGAAACAAACTGAAGACTAAACTCTTCTTTCTTCGGCTGTTCGTTAGAACGATGATGACCACGGTGTTGAGTATAAATCTTATGCGTGGAGCTCTACTGCGTCTCCCAGCCAACTCGGATGCCTCTGACACAGACGTGGCACTGCATTACCGGTTGTTTGTTGATGGTTCTGTGACATCGTTGACCATTCTATGTATATCTGTCTGTCCGGCGCTGCACGATCGTTGTGAGACTAGTTGATAGGCATCTGGACCGGTCAGCGGCAACACTTTCATGACATGGCCAGTATGTTTGTGGCGTTAAAATGACGTTTCAAAACGGTCTTATATCCAGCTCCTGACCGTGTCTGCCAGCGCTGCCTGCTTAAGGCTGCTTACGCAACCGATTTAATGCTGCGTTCCAATGGGCTCGTTTACGTCGAATGTTTATGAGCAGAGTATGTTTACCACTGGTAAATGTATACAAGAATGTATGGAAGAAAGTGAGATAATAAATATGGTCAGAAATTATAAAAAGTCTACAAGTTATGACTATATAGATGTGGTCATTGTAAAAGAAATAATTTACAACATTGTGGTTCCATTTATACATATCTGCAATAGGTCCGTCAACAGTGGTGTATTTTCCAGTAAAATGAAGATTGTCAAAGTGATACCTATACTTAAAACTGGCGAGAAGAATGTATTTACAAACTACAGACCTGTATCTTTACTCCCACAATTTTCACAAATCTTGTAAAAATTGTTTAATAGTAGGCTAGATAAATTTATTGATAAGTATGATATCTCAACTATCAGCCAGTATGGATTTAGGTCTAATATGTCTACATCAATGGCTCTTCTTGAATTAACTGAAGAAACGACATCTGCCTTAGACCAGAAGAAGTGTACTATTGGGCTGTTTATTGACTTGAAAAAACATTTGACACAATTGATCATAATTTGCTATTAAAAATTAGAATCTTATGATATTAGAGGTGTTGCCAATCACTGGCTAAAAAGTTATTTAACTGATAGACTACAGTATGTTAACATTGATGAATGTAACTTTGAGTTACTAAGTGACATGTGGTGTACCCCAAGGCTCAATACAGGGCACCAAACACAGTTTACTATATATAAATGATATTGGTAATATTTCATCCATACTAATATTTATACTGTTTGCTGATGACATTAATATGTTTTGTTCTGGAAAGGATCCTGAGCAGCTCCGCAAAGACATAACCATTGAGGTACAAAAACTACACGTGTGGTTTTCAGTAAATAGGTTGTCTTTAAATGTAGCAAAGACAAATGATATGCTGTTCACAAACTGTTGCATTAATTCAAATATCAATATACAAAATTGACAATATGAGTATTGATAGAGTATAGGTCAGTAAGTTTTTAGGAGTGTTGATCGATCATAAGCTCAATTGGAAGGAACATGTTAGTTTGACAAAATCCAAAGTGTAAAAAACTACAGAGCAAAATATGTACTTGACAATAAATCGATATTCACGTTATATTGTGCATTATTTCTCCCTAATATATCATACTGCTGTGAAGTCTGGGGAAGCACATATACAACACTTGTTGACATCATTTTTGTATTACAGAAGAAAGTAATCAGGTTTATTTACAATGAAACTTTTTATGTCATACTAATAGATTATTTTGTGATTTAGGTATACTCAAACTACCTGACATAATAAAAATGAGAATTTATATTGTAAAGTTTAAGGCTAAATATACGGTGTTGCCATATAACCTGCAACAATGCTCTGCTACTGAATATGATTCGATGCACGTGACACAACAAAGTATAAAAATGACACACGTCCATGCTCGTACAACTCTAAAGTATATGTGTATATCTGTATATGGTGTTAAATTATGGAACTCACTTGAAGAAAATGTGACAAGTTCAGCTACAGTTCAAATACTAAAAAAAGACTTAAGCACTTATTTCTTTAATGAGTACCGGGCACACATGTAAATGCGGAAAGGGTATATAATATGTAAAAAAATATAATTGAGATTTAACTTTGCTTTTTGTCTTATCAACGTTTAGTATACAGTACAAGTTGCGTTTGTGTTGGGGGAAGTAATTAATAAGTATTAATTCTACTTCAGTCTTCCCCCATGTCTATTTGTCAATGTTCCACATTATTGTATATTCTTTTGTAGTTTTTTTATGCTGTATTATTTCACTTGTAAATAAATTGAATTGATTGATTGATTGCAACTGGGTCAAGTAAGCCGTACGAAGTTGTATTCACAATAGGCGATTGGAACGCAGTATTACCCATCGCGAATCCAGTTGTTTAGTACCTAAATAGGTAGTGTGTTAAAGTAGTATCCTCGGTAGGTTTAATAAAAACGTGTATGCTTTTGTATAATTGGTCAAGAGAATTTACTTCTGTCGATCCTATACATACATCTGGAAATTTGCTGAAGTCAGTAGCTGATTAGACACGTATTTGTTATGGCTGCCAACTATTATGTACGTCGCTAACATCAACACAGAAATATATGCATCATCGACTCGTGCGTTCACATGAATATTCAAACTTTGATAATTACTTGAATTAACGTTTGGGCAAACATTAAATAAGTTAATAATTTGTTTGCATGGTGATTTCACCAAAACGACATAAAAGAGGTTACACAGACGAGCTAACAAGATATAGTCAATAGTGTACTTGACACTAGCCATTTCTTGGTAGCATAGATCTGCGTCGTATCGACCCTGATTCGGTAGTTATGCCGGATAACCCACAGGGCCTACCAAGTTACCCGGCATCTAATTGATATCTACCCGGCATCTAAAGTAAAAGTAAGTTCTTATACAGCTCAGTATCCAGTCCCCAGGACTGCTCAAAGCGCTTCACACTTTAGACCGTGGCGCAATTGTTCCATCGTACACCATCTCGAATTCTCTGGTAAGCATCCAGCCGCGCTGCAATTAATGCGCGAAGACTATTGCTAGGTACTCATTCATATAGCTGAGTTAACTGGAGCAACGTAGAGTGAACGAACTTGCCCAAGGTTCGACACCGCAGCACAGGATTCGATCCCGGGTTCTCTCGGTCGAGAGTCCGAAACTTTAGTTACTGCACCACTGCGCTCCACGGGCATCTACCTGGCATCTGCCCGTCATCTGTCCGGCATCAACCCGGCATCTGCCCGGCATCAACTCGGCATCAACCCGGCATCTACCCGGCATCTACCCGGCACCTACCCAGCATCAGCACGGCACCTACCCGGCATCAGCACGGCACCTACCCGGCATCAGCACGGCATCTACCCGGCATCAGCACGGCGTCTACCCGGCATCTACACGGCGTCTATCCGTCATCTATCCGGCGACTATACGGCGTCTATCCGGCGTCTATCCGGCGTCTATTCGGCGTCTAACCGGCGTCTATCCGGCGTCTAACCGGCGTCTACGCGGCACCTACCCGGCATCAGCCCGGCACCTACCCGACATCTAGACGACAGGCGTCCACGATTAAGATTCAAGGTCTTGTAGTCGTCGAAATCAACTCTCGTGTGACTATTTCGAATAGAGACTGTACTAATTTCTGCGATCCATAAATGTAAGGATAACTGGCCAAAATAAAGTTTTTAAAACTCATTCTTATTGCCTTTTAAACCCCAGACATTTTCATTCTGACGCATCATCTGTCCAAAATCGCGCCAAATAACATTGTCAGGCATGCTCATATTTCCCCTGCGTTCGCAGTTCATGCTACACGTATTAGTAGCATTTTCATTTCTATCATCATCACACACATACACACACGAGAATCATCTTCGAACTGTAACATATTCGAACAGTAGCATCTTCTAAAAGAAGAAAGAATATCAGAAGCGCCGGTTATGTGTGCTTTGTGGCGCCCACGGTGAGAGCAATTGTTTAGACCCCATATGCCAAAGCCCACCGGAGAGAGCAATACGGTGAAGATGTTTCTTTCTCAGAAGCCGAAATCTGACCTTGCTAACAAAAACCTATTAAAAAGAAACCGTATATAATCCGAGGGTCGTAACCAAGTCGCTGTGAGCCGCGACGAGAAGCAGCAAGACGAAGACGTCTGTTTCCCAAACCTGTCGACCTCGACAAGGCGATGCAGTCAGAGAAGAAGAACCGGAGAGAACATCCGAATAAATTCAGGAAATTGAGCTGCGAGTACGATGAAAGAATGACGTTTATTGAGTACGAGCTTTATCTTCTGTGACACAAGCCTAGAGTTCGACTCTACGAACAAGTCCAAAAAGATGGCCGGTGGCATCTTACATATCCCAGTGTTCCGTTTGATCTGATGACAGTGAAGACGTGCTTTACCATGTATGTTATTTCAAGGCCTGTCCCTGGAGAAAATCTTGTGTAAAAGTTTTAATTTGTTCTATAGTAACTTTTCCTGGCGTGCGTAGGACTACTTGGGTGTTTCCACAAGTTTATTTTACATTTGTACGCATACACGCAGGCATGTATGCAAGCGCGAACGCGAGCGTTCTGTGAAGTCCCGCAATCACACACGGTGGCAAATAAAACTTTAATAACGTGTTAACTTACAGCGTCGATAATAGCATTGGTCGTTCTAAGTGTACATTGAATGCTTCCCTTCGCTGTCCGTTGCACCGTGCAGTCGTATTCCGGGTTAACTCAGAAATATTTATTTTGCACTGTAGAAATGGGCGAAAATGGCATTACGTAACAGTTGCGTCACTTCCGTGGTAACACGCGAGTTTCCAGTACACGGCCCGCCTCGCGTCACCACTGCTCACGCACTCACTGACTCATTCACTCACTCACTCACTCACTCACTCACTCACTCACTCACTCACTCACTCACTCACTCACTCACTCACTCACTCACTCACTCACTCACTCACTCACTCACTCACTCACTCACTCACTCACTCACTCACTCACTCACTCATTCAGGTCGGCCAAAGGGGTCGGATATTACTGGCTTCAACCATCCGTCTCCATATTCCTATGTGGGGGCCATTGCTGTCTTCAGCTCCACCGGCTCTAGACCCACACCTTCCTTTAAGCAGTATAGATGTAAGTTGCCACTGATAAACAAGATCTCCATCAAAAGCAACAGCCTAGCTGGCGCGATCGTCGACCTGATAGGGTTTTGATGCCGGGTGGATCGAAGAGCTGACCGGTAGCGTTACGTCGCTTATGCTAGGTTTGTTTTTCAAAAATGATTTCGATATTAGATGAGCAAAATAACTGAATTGAGGAAGCACCTTTAATTAAAGGCAATGCGGCCCTTGCGCACCAACCAAATCACCATCTAGCATTAGCCGCAACTACAGCGTTCATTACACGCCTGTAGACGGCAGTGTAGGCTAATTACGCGCTGCTGCCGTCGAACAAACGCAAACCCCAACAGAGGGGTTGATTTAATTGTAGAGTTTGTTTTCTCTTTGATGAGTTGCATGTCACAGCTTGGGAGCCTCAACCACCTTTACTGTTTACGAATAGTTGGGGAGTGGATTCGTGAGCGTCGGGACATGTTTGTTGCTCTTCTGAGGCCATGGTCTATTCCCAGATCCCTAACAGATTAATTAGCAAGGGGCCGACGGTAGTCAATATCACCAGTTGCTGTATCCTCGCGG
>OZ023214.1:44664348-44728947 GCA_963995525.1 Escarpia spicata
ATATAGACACTATGATAACTCGTTATGATAGATTTAATGTAAACATTTATTTCTAGTGCCAAAGAACCCTATTAATAGCACCACCAATATAAACAAAAATCATTAATCCAGTATCAGTGCAGATCGGTTAAAGGAATACTGTTTCCACATAATCTGGCATACATTCGCAAAACATGACACTGGGCTTTCACGCTCTCTCCATCAGCTCGTCTCCGATGTCGCTGAGCGCTACTCTAGCATCAGATAATTTGTTACTGGTTTTCAACGCGCGATTGGCGAAAAAAACTTATGAGTCACGCTATTAACGCAGCCAGTACTCTGTTTAATTTCAATTCACACGCTTATCTTATTAATTACCTTTTTATGTAGCATAGAGTCATGAACGTGTAGACTTAAAAAGTTAATTTGACCAACTTTACTTTATCTGCGCACGTTACACAGCAAGTACAGTGCGTGGAATTCAAGCTATCGGGTCAATTTGGTGGAACAATTTCGTTATCAGAAGCACTTATCCAGTGGCGACACGTAGCGGTGACGTTGTTATCTTCGAGCAACGAATCTATTTGTGTTATTTTATGCTGACCCGGTGAGATATCGCTGACCTTGCACTAATTGAATTCGTCCTCATGGTTGGAAGTGCATTATGGGTCAAAGTTGATGCGTTAACCAAACCAACAAGGAACACACGAAATGTGACCTATGGCGGTTCGCGCGTGTACATATATTTAAGCGGCTCGTATCTTTCAGCGAACGTTTCTGTATTTTATCAAACATCGGCTTAGCATTGAGCTGCTTCGTCGACGCTCGCGGTTAATGCAGTACATTCTACTTCGAGTATGTTTCAAAGTATGCCTGTTCCGTGTTTTTATTTCCGTACAAAACGGTCAGCAATGTGCGCGCGATGTTGAGTTGTGGTAAGGCCGCCAGCAAGACTTGGTTAGACTACTAGTTGTACGGTAGGTACCAATCCTGTTTCCACGAATAATTCAGACAAGACACATCACATATAACAATTAAACAACACAAACATGCTCAAACCGCAACGCATAGTTTTTGTCTGAGAAATTGGCAGAACTAATCGAGGATGTATTAAAATCTAAGTTAAAGCACAAAATAAATTGCGCACAATCTGTGCCGTGCTTTGGAATGTACGGTAAAAATGACCTTGTCTATTCTAACTTACTGCAAAGAGACACGTAGAGGTCGTGATTTTGAGACGGTTCTCCTTTTCGATTTCCGGAAAAAATATGTTAGAAAGGGAAAATTGTGTACTCACTTACTAGTTCTGTTGACCACTGTTTTAGTGAATGGATGACAAGACATCCAAACAGAACCACTTTGTTTTTCTTGGTGCGATACGTTGACAGCATCTGATATGGCAATGTGCTTCCTTAAAGGCCATATTTGTCCAAATGTTTTTTTCCAGAGAACTATGTAAATACACTTTTACATGTGTGTTATTCAATATTATCACAAATTTGAAGCCACAGGTTTGCCAAAACATTGATAAATTGGTCTTAAACGGTGAACGGTCACAGTGCATACTTGGAAATGTCTGTTTTCCGGAAATGTCCGAAGGCGCAGATACACGACGTCACTAGTGGAACGGCCTACATACGATCGCACGCTCTACGCGGCTAAATTGTATTTTAGTATAATTATATTCCAATTGTTTTATGATTGACATGTATAATAATTATTGATGAAAACGTGTCTTGTGGGAAACAGTGGCAATTCAGGTTTGACTGGAAATTCGGTGCACATCTTCCCCAAACACCAATTTGTTGGCAGAAAATGGAACATTTTGTGTGTAAAGAACAGGATTCATGCTGCGCCTACAGCGGATAACATCACTCGTGGTGCAGATCTGCCGATGGATATATGTTATGGGGTGGAAGAAGGCTTCAAAATACAGTCAGATGTCAATAAATCAACAGTCCTTAAAATTACTAAAAAAGAAGCGTCAAGATGCAAACCACCACAACGCCACTGATCCCGTCACCACAACAAAGTCAGTTGTCGGACCCTCTCGACAGGTTCATGCGTCGGCCTGTAGGATCCGCACCGACACCAGGCAATCTAACATCAGCAGAAACAACATTAATCTCTCAAACGTCATCATCACTGTCTCCAAAATATATTTGATCATCGTATGCTTCGGTCTCCGCAACAGAAGAGACATTGCTCTGTGCTGCTTGTTCCACTATAGTGACGTCACACAGTCTCATAACGCTGTCACTCAGCAGTTTCCGTAATACGGCAAATTTAGAGGGTGTCTTCTGTTGCACGCTCTTATGCTATTCATAGGCACATTTTCAATAGCATCATTTGAACGTGCATAATAATTTGTTATTAATGAATAGAGCATATATTTTTTATCCAAACATATGGTCTTTCAAAATAACACATAAGGACATTGCAAGTCAGTAATAAGACAAATAACATGACGCACAATTTGCATTTAATTTATCATTCGCTTGCTCAATATTGTATTCAACCTATGGTGAACTTAATACCAAACATTTTGTATCCACCCATTGGTTCGTAGGAATGGAGGTCACGTTGCAATGGAAATAGTTTTATATGGTTGATCACGGGTGACATTTTTGATTGATTTGACAAACCGCGTCAAGCAGACGTGAATTTTTGTAGAAGTCATCGCGACCGACGTGTGTGGTTTTTACGAGGCGACGGTATCAAGTGTAATTCGCAGAAAGCAAGAAACAAGGGTCGGATTTAGCCTACCCCTCCACCGGGATGTGTTGTTATCGTTGTGCAAGACCGGTATTGGATCAGATTGTCATCCAAAGCAGACAAACTCACTAGGCCGCCTTTCTTAAATGTTTGTTAATTTATGTTAACACATATTCGAACTGCAAGCACTTATACAATCATTGCGTAACGTTCTCCACTCGTTTATGATCCTGTGTGAGGCTGAATACTTTCTGATATATAATCTAATATGTTCCTCAACTAATGTTTCTTTGTGGCTTCTAGTTTTTCCATCTTTCCTAAGTGAAAAACCCCAACTTGTATCGACATGATCTCATTTCCTCCTTTTAATGATGTCTCCAGACTCTCTACTTCTTTTAGGCGATTATTGTAACCCAATTCTGGATTAAGTTTAGTTAGTTTCCTTTGTTTACCTGATACTGTACTTGTGTAACTGTGACGATGCGACCCTCAAGCTTTGGACATAGTAGTCTACATGTATACGGACATTCAATTAGTTTTGGTTTACCAAACACGTGCGTGCTTGTGATATTTCTATATGTGACACTTCCCAGACACTCACAAGCAGCCACTGCGATCATCAACTTACTGCCAAATAATAATCACATTATATAGGCCTACGTCTCATTTTAGATATGTACATAGATACTGTCACTAGCTCTAAATGTCTGCATTCTATGGCGACCTCCGTTCTGCTATAGGCTGGTTAAGTAACGCTATTAATCGTATCATGTCATTAATATGATGTAGGTTAGTCTTCAAGCGTGTGTGACTCTTCTGTTTACCACATGTCGCCGTCGTTCGGTGTCAGAGATGATGTCATCCCGTCTCGTTACATGACTTGCCGTGTCCGTCAACTTCCTGCCGCGAACAGTCGACTGTTGTGTATATATAATAAAATTATTTAATTCCCACGCAGATACGCAACATACAATTATATGTAGGTCCATATATTCACACATTCAACAGCTAACAAGATTATATAAATAATAAAGACAACTATATTCAATCTAGTCTATGGTATACATGCTATTATAGGGACTTCACCGGTTGTCACCTAATCCTGGATTTTCACCTTATGTTGATATCTAGTATAACAACTATAAACTAATTTTCTGATTGTATCTAGGCGTATCATAATGTCATCTATACAACGTTTCGAATGGCAAATTACAACACTGAACGATCTCACTGCAAACCTGAAACATTACACTATTTTGGTAGTCAAAGTAATCGTCTAAACATGTTAGTCTAGTCTACATGCAACATGCAGACGCAATGTATACGCGACAATGATGTCAGAACGAGGCGAATATTCGGGGGAGGGGCTGAGGATCACTAGAAACCTCGAATTGCACTCCCACGAGGTTCCTTAAACAAACTCCCATTGAGGCTCTCCAATAACCTCCATTTGCACCCACCCTAAGGCTATCTAGAAACCACCAATTGTACCCCCGAGCCTAACCAGAAATCTACTGAGGCGCGCCAAAAACCTCAAATTGCACCTCAAAATCAACTTTAAATATTAGAAGGCTAATCCTATCTCCAGTCTCCGACATAAATTATTGGAGGCTGGCCCCTTCCCAGTTCCGACCCCTGTAAAGTGAGCTCTTGCAATCCCGAACCCGACATTAGGTGTCCAATTTTTCACAGGAAACTAATCTCCAAGTGAAAACCTCCGAGTCCGTGAACGATACGCTTGAAACCACTATCATCTGGCTCTGATCAGATAATTGTCATGCATATTTCCCCGGCGGGTCATTCTTACGGTGTTCAGTATGGTGTTCTGGGAACCTCACAGAAAACCACTGTGCCAAACAAATTATGTTGCAATCTCTTCCAAGTGAAACGTTACTTTGCTTCGACCAGCAGTGTTTTCAGGGTGGTGTTTTGAACTTGCTGTGAGGGCTCTACTGAATGGTTGTGCGTACACCAATTAAGGACAGTCCACTTCGTGGTAGGTTTCGTTTACTTTCTTATATCTTTTTGACAACCATTCAGTTATCTCTACGGGAAGGGCTCTATAAAAAACAGAGCATATAATTATCAAAAACGCGTACGTAAATAACTCTAAGTAACAATCGTTGTATACGGTGGCGTCATCTAGTGAAATGGTGTAGGAGATGCCCCCCAGGACCGCAACGCGTACAAAACATCTCAATAAATAACTGTAGATAACTCCGTGTTTTTTAATACAACTCTGTAACCAGGTTTATCTGAGGGTGGATTCGTTTTTGACATTTTGGGCGTATAGTAATGAATTGGGGAGATTCCTGTTTCCCCCTCATAATTGTATATATGTAGATATTACAATTAACTGAGAATCACTTTTACAACGGTCCACCGATGTATCGCGATACACACCGCACGGTACGGTACACGATACCCAATATCTGTATCGCGATACGCTGCGATACACGATAGCGGTAGGCAAGACAGAATTCGCGCCACCTATGTGAAACAATAAACGTCCAGCGCAAACCACAACTGTCTGTGTATCGATAACATATCGAGTTATAACATGTAGTACGTGTATTATTATCTAACTATAATCTATGTAAATCTTTACACACTATTCTGTTTTCAATGCGCGCATGCAATTTAAACCTCGTACTTACGAGGGATGACGTGACGTCTGCAGTATCGTAGCCTAGTCCGGATGAGCACAGACATTCGTGAGCAACAGCCTGCTTGCGATCCAGTCTCATTCGCCATTTCATCTGGATGCAAAGCAGCACGTTTGTTTCTGTTAGTAGAGTTGTAGAACTGAAACGTTCATTATTTCTTAATAGTACAGATTTAAAGTCATTAAAAACGTAGACAATTTTCGTTTTCTTTGTGCAACGCCAAACCGTGTAGGGCCTAGTAATGACGCGTTGCGACAGGAATATGTGCCAGCGAGCGTGTGTTCAGCACATCTGGGGACATCGTGACAGCTAAGCGTGCCACGCTTGACGCACACAATGTGGACGTGTTGCTGTTGCAAGTAGCAAGCTGTAGTGATGTGCAAGACTGCGAGTGCAACAGAGTGCTGCTGAGTCTGAACCAATGTACTTGTGCTACTGATTCGGTTCAATCATTCACAATAAATAAACTAGTCTTTTACTGTTGTTGTGCCATTCTAGTCAATGTAGTCTGTATCGCGATACATAACGTATCGTGACCTCTGGAAGTAATGTATCGTTCCGGTCCTAATTACTATATATACACAATTCATAGAGAGCAGGGGACTGATAGGGAAACAGGCAGAACCACAGACAGATAGTCAAAGAGAAAGGGAGGGGGTTAGCATGACTAATTTTCACCTCAGTGTACATTGGGCCCAACAGAAAAGGAAACTTTAAAACCATGAGAAAGAGATAAAGAACACGTGTTTGTGTATATGCAGTGCCATGTACATAAGTGAAAGAAACGAACACGTGCCAACAACAAGAACAAATGTCAACGTCAACCTTGATAAATAAAACGAAGGCTGTTCATTCAGTTCAGACAACGGAGTGTTCCCCCTGTCTCAAGCTGGCTGACACCGGTGTCACGGTGCTTGTAGTCGACCCGCTGTGGTCTTCAACTCTGGTGGGAAGACGCAGTTCTTTCATTGTGTTCGTTGTTCACAGTCTGTAGCGTTAGTCGTCGTGGTCTTTGTCATTGATGCCATCCCCAGATGGTCGTTGAGGAGCCAGACCGCAGATGCTGTTCTTCTCAGTGCCCGGTAGAATGCTGGCGGTGATTCAGGGTCGACGATGGCCCGCGCTGATGTTTCACAGACACCCCGAATCGTTCTCTGAATGATCACCGCCGATGAGCATTAGAGAGATGACCTCCAGCCACCGCACTACCACTTGCTGCCCGTATCGATGAAACATGCCGATCGTCGCTCCAACATGCGTAGGTGTTTTAGCAAGTACGGGTAGCAGTGCTTCGAACGGTGGTCGTCGAAGGTGGTTGTTATCGGCGGCTCTGGCTCCTTCAGAGACGGCAACGAGCGCACGGTGCACGCCATGTAGCAGCGACGAGGAGGAAGAGGAACCCTGCAGCGAAGTAGCTGGCGACCCACACATTGGGCAAGATGTTCGGAAACAAAGCTCCATCTGCCAATGCAAGAAACAACGTTATTGTGACTGACCTGTTCATATGTTCTCAGTGCGAGACTTTAGTGAGACATAAATATTCGTATTATTATTCTTGGTTAGAAAAAAAGTTAAGAACAAATTTCGAATTTCTTCCGGACACCATTTAATTTACTCATTTCTCAATGTCATACCATATGGTGAGCAGAAGAATAACTAAATATCACAATTCGTTAAGAACATAGTTCTTCTTTTGTTTGCCAGGTGAAGGTTATGGCTAGCAGAAGAAGACAGTATTGTTTATGTAGAAGGCAAAGGAAGGTTGATAAATAAAAAGACTTAGTTTTGTTGAGAAGACATTGTAACATGTTATTATTATTATTATTTGAAATGTCTAAATCAGGTAAGTCTACAATCAGACATGTCTTTTAGTCTATATAGGTGCACTGCGTAAGATTACATAAAGAGCTTATACCTTGTGGAGTCGACCTCGCAGTGGCGCCAGGGTCTACAACGCAATGGAACCAGCTAGAAACTGTGATCACGTGGGCACAACAACACATTTGTATACACATCAGACATACAAGAAAGCCTGAACAGTTTCAATCACCAAGTTCTGATCAGCTGTTGGTTCCATTGCCATCGGAAACGTTAACGACTAAGTTAGATGAAGTTTTAAATGTCTATGAAACTTCGTGTACATAAACTTAATACTCTTGTCAAGTAATGTGTCAAATATGAAGCCTGTTCGTTGCGAACTCATGTCACTAAGCCGCTCAAACTTGGTAATTTGTGTGTCACGTACAGCCCGTCAGATGTCGCCGTCGTCACCACGGTTGGGGCCGCTTAGCGAGCCCTATCCTTTAGCACGGCGAGCGACAGTACGGCCTGCTGTTTTAAACTGTACATGAAATTGCAATCGCAGAATTATATATTTTTTGATATCACAGTAATGATAATAATATTATCTACAAATTTGTTGCTGGGTGTATACAGGAATTGTGTTAACTGTTTTTAGTTATTGCCGTTTGAATATTGCGAATGCTTAACCTTGCATTATATCCGCTGCCGCGTATACATTGCAGAATTAAGCACTCGCGATGTTCAAACGGCAATAACTCAAAAAGTAAACAAAATTCCTGTGTGCATCCAGCGACACATTTTTAGGTAAGCTCTAACACGGCCTTTCCAATCAGTATATGGCTCACAGTGCTTTGACGACCGAACGTGGTGGGTATTACGGAGGGAGCTGAGACTCACCAGAATACATAAATTGCACACATCCACCCGAAGCTCCCAAGACATATTGAGGCTCCATTTGCACCCACCTCGAGGTTTTCCAGAAACATCCAATTGCACTCAAAAATCACCCCCTTCCCCAAATGTTGGGGACCTAATCCTATTTCTAGCCCCCACCTAAATTATTGGGGGTTGAACCC
Source organism: Escarpia spicata (assembly GCA_963995525.1). NCBI lineage: Eukaryota > Metazoa > Annelida > Polychaeta > Sabellida > Siboglinidae > Escarpia > Escarpia spicata. The sequence continues at coordinate 44,672,588 of OZ023214.1, forward strand.
CCAAGCCTCCCGGTTCCGACGCCTATGTTCTTAGTCATGTATACGCCCTACTTCTTCGGCAGCCTTACACTAAAGGAACCATGTACCAGTGTACCATATACATGTTTCAAAGCATTTCGCAATGTCAGTCAGAGGCTGCCATTCACCGGATTTCACGTCCGTCTTATATTTTCTCGTTTTCTCTATTGTTTGGTTACTTTATTTTCATGCAATCTAATACTTTAGTGGTTGTGCTTTTTGTGCCAAAAGTTAAACAAATGCAACTTTGTCAGTATCTCCGAAAGGGAGACTTCACAAATCCCCCTTGTTTGATAGGCCCTTTGTATATGCGGTAATTATCTGTACGGTTTAACATTTAGCAACTAAAACCCACAAATAACATTGCATCACCTGATTTAGTCATGGGAAAACACCACGCTCCCCTAGATGGTATACGGCGGAACCCCATTAATTACGATCATCCTTGGGACTTGGAAAAAGTGGCCTCATTTGTGAGGTGACCTTATTTGCGAGACTAATTTCCTATACTTTAGTGTATACGGCACAGGTTTGTCTCTATCCTAGGGTGACCTTAATTGCTAGGTGGCTATATTACAGATGTGACCATAAAGCGAGGTTCGACTGAATACGTTTCCTATAATTACACTCTTGGTATTTACAGACTGTTCGGACATCGACATATGGACACAGCGTCAGAAGCCCGTGCAGACGGTGTACCTGGTCAACAAGACGTTCGCCGTGACGGTATTGTGTGAGAACGGCTGGACCCTGCTACAGCGCAACGCTGAAGGCACGGGGTACGGTTCGCCCCGGACGTGGAACGACTACAAGTTCGGCTTCGGTTCGCTGGAGCGAGACCAGTTCTGGATCGGCAACGAATACCTGGCTCTGTTCAGTGAACAGGACGACTACCAGCTGAAGATAGACATGTACCGCTCGAGTGACTTCTACCACGTCTACTCCGAGTACGCCTACTTCAAGGTAAATTAGTACTGATTGTTTTAGAAGCAACAGTTTGTTATTAGTTGTATTTGAACTTTGTTTAGATCAGGTTAAATGAAATAAAGTATTTTGTTTATATATTTCTCTAGCATTTCTGTGTATTTTCCCATTATCACGCCCCAAATGATGGCACACTGTTAAAGCAACAGAACAAAATATGTGCGTGTGTGTGTGGGTGCGTGTGCGTGTGTGTGCGCGCGCGTTTGTGCGTGTGTGCGTGCGTTCAAGAAAGGGTGGATATTGTGTTAATTAACATTATTCTTCTTTTTGAAACAGTGGTGTCACAGATACATATGCAGAACCGAACAACTGCATAGCAACGGAAAGAACGGTCGGAACAGTTTTACTAAAATTTATGTAATGCAATACTATTCTATATAATGACTGACAAGCGATTTCTTTCCAAACGTATGTCGACACAGTGTCGCCTGACCAATCGGATCTGTCCTTTCTTGAAAGCAACACAAACAACGCATTCGATTGGGCAGACAACAATGTGTCGCCCAACAATCTGACAATTAAGCGCTCATGTAAACGTTCTTTCAATTCGCATGTGTGTAACTAACTCCCTTGTTGTTTGCTAGGTGGCCGACGAGCGCACCGGCTACCGACTGGACGTGAGTGACAATTCGGGCACTGCAGGCGACATCTTCGGCCTGAACTGTGAGTCGCCGCTCGTGAACCATCCGTTCTCGACGATCGACAAGGCCTTCGACGCCCGCTACCAGAAAGTCGCCAACGAGTACGAGGCGGGCTGGTGGTATCCCTTCACAATGCCCGAGACGGGAGACGACGGAATTCCGAGTCCGTGTTTTTCAAACCTTAATCACCGCAACCCGTGGTACTGCGGGGAGGAGGGGGGAGTCCGTATCGCTACTGTCAGTATGAAGATCAAACCGAACAGCAAGGTATAGCGATGGCTCGGCGCAAGAAGAAATGTGTCTTTGTTAGCAGGAAGATCAAACCAAGCAGCAAAGTGTAGCTGTCACCATCGACACAAAACGTAATGTGTCCTTGTCAACGGGAAAATCAAACAGAACTGCAACGTCTTTCGACACAAAACATAGCGTGTTTTTGTCAGCAGTATTGGCTTGTCACAGAACGACTTGTGTTTCCTGTGACGTGTATACAACCGAAGGACAATTCTGTCCAGTTGCTCTGCTAGTCGTTGCAAGCTATGGATATATCTTCTAGCCTTCTCCCAATGGGAGATTGACACATTTTGTGCCCGAATTCTGGGTTTGCCGGAACCATGTGTAATGCAGACCTTGTTAAGTGAATCGTGTGCCATACTTATTTGGAGATGTAACGATATTGTGACGATTTATATAAGTTTATATGCGTAGAAAATGCCGATGGCACACAAACGCACGCGTAGGTTTTACAGTATATGTTAAAGAACATATTTATGTTAGACGGGCCAGGAGGCATTCCAACTATTTCATCAAGACAACAGAACATAGTGTGCCGTTTTGACTGATTCTTCTTAACACACCGTGTAGCAACACTAGTCTGGCCACGGCTATATATCATAGCAATCGTTCGTGTATGTTCGAATTCCACTAACAACAATTATAAAGAGGCCATTGCCGTTTTTGCTATTTGTATATTGTCTAGAAAATGAATAAACATACTTTCGAATGTACCATTGAAAATATGTTAACCAACAATCTATCACAAGGCGGCACCAGATGTATAAGGCGACAACTGTTAATTGTTTCTTCTCCGGCTTGTCAAGAGTTGATCATTGACACACACGCAGACTCACGCACGCACGCACGCACGCGCTCGCACGCACGCACGCACGCACACACACACACACACATACACACAAACACACAGTGAAGTACTAATAAAACGTACATAATAGCCAAACCATGACTTGCTAGCTGGGTTTCGGGAATACTCAGTCCACAAAAATATGCTCGGGTATTTCCGTGGACCCCTGGCCTTCGTGGGCCCTAGGACGTGCCTATTGTGCCTATTGGTTAATCCGCCACTGGTATCAATGACGTGTAAATCGTATCCTTTGCTCTTTTGTGTTTTCTAAGATTTTTGCTAACTTCCCATTCAGCAAAGCATCCTGTTGTAGCATTCATATCTTTATTTTAACAGACAGACAGAGAAACAGATAGACAGACACACGGACAGACAGAAAGAAGGACAGAAAAAACCCTGAGATTCATAGATTAGGTCTATAGATTGCTTTATTTTATAACATGTTGTGTGCAACCCGCTTTAGTTATAATTGCTCGTAAGAGCAATACTGTTTACAGTAGACATTATTTTGTTTGCGTCAACGTTGATGGCGTCACGTTTAAAGGAAAACAAAAGAGATATGGGCCTATAAACATAACACAGTTAATACAGACTAACCATTTACAACTACAGTTGACAATATCACGCAGAGATGTACTCAGAATATATTCTAAAAAGTGGCATAGTCTAGTGACATGTCATAGTTCCTGATCGCTGACATATTGTGACAAGCACCCCAACGATTCACCAATAAGCGACCTATTTATATTTGGCGCTTAGGCATGGGTGTAACGCGTTGAAGCTGCATATCGCTCGACATGTTCTGGTGAAGATTGGGCTACACCAGCTTCTGTATATTTGCTTCTCACATTCCCTTCAAATCAGGAGAGGAGTTACACTGTTAGGTCCCACACGTGTATGCAGGAGAAGGTGTTGCAATGGCATACTAATGTAGCTCGAGGACGGATGTAACAGTTTAAATGTCGAATAATTATATCGTCTGCGGTATGCATTACGAACATTAACAAACGGTTCGCCGAAATATACCGGGCGTAAAACGATGCAAACTTGACCAATGGTCCGAGTTCAGCGAACGGTGAACAGGGGCGTGTCCAGAGAGGGTAGGCTGGGGGGGGGGGGGGGGCACAAAAACATACACTGGCGGCCGAAGCAAATAGTGTAGAAAATGTTTCGCTCCCGCGCCGCTATAACTTCAGCTCTCGCTGTCTCGGCCTCGGCTCGACGGGTGACGTCAGCGGTGCATTGCATTCTTTTGGTAATCCAATCTGTCCGGACTCACTCCAATGTCATTCTTTTAGAAATCTTGGAGCGTCCGGAGGCGTCCGATCCCTCCGTTCTCTGAGGTGGTTCTAGTTCTAGTTGTTTCCAGCGCTCGGCAGTGTTCTATTAACTGACTGGTCTGTATTATTGTGGTTACAATGTAGTGGTTTATGAGATCTCATTTAACTATTGAAATATTTTCGCCGCCGCGTCGCCGTAATGTCAGCTTATTGTAACATCGTCGGGGCACATTTCCAATGGTCTAGGGGGTCACGGTCACGCGTGCCCATTCAAAAAGGTTTTCGGGCAAGCAAAATTCCAAAGGTCTAGGGGGCACATGCCCCCCATCCTCCCCCTTGGCATGCCTATGGTGAACTGGAAGGAGTACAACTCTGTGACGTCAGGCTATCTATTTAAACGTCCTTGCGATTTGAATTCGTGCGTTCAACAAGGTTTTTCTACTAAGCATGATACCCTTGATTGTAGTTACAAAGAGTTGGTATTTTTTATGAAAGGGAAGCAAAACGCATCTGAATTGTTACCGCGGCGTCAAGGTCAAAGACACTCCAGGCGGTTATTGGTCAAACATCGGGGGGTGTCTCAATATGTCAGACGCCGGGAACTGTCAGATTTCAATAGAACCTCCCACCTTTTAATATAAATTCTTGGTAAACCACAGGCGTGATGGTGTTGATTGTTGTTGCAAATAGTTATATTCTATTAAATAGCTTAGGTGTACAGGCACACACGATTTCCTTTTGTTCCCCTTTAATACCGAGCGAGTAGCCTCCATCGGTTCTTAGGAATGGAGGTCATGTTGCAATGGAAATCGTTTGATATGGTTGATCCCGGCGTGATTTGTTGTAGAAGTCATCGCAACCGACGTGTGTGGTTTCCGAAACGACGATGTCAAATGTAATTCGCAGAAAACGAGAAACAAGGATCAAATTTACCCTCCCCTGTGATGCTTTGTTGTCATTATGCAAGATCAGTATTGAACTCTTGTTTCCCTTTAAATCGTATATATGCATATGCCCAAAAATATGTATTTTGTCAGGTGAACACAACAGTGTTTGTTACAAACAACCACGCCGCAGTTGAACGCGGTATAGCGGTGTTCTAATTCGCGCAACATCTCCAACACAAGCCGTAGCTTGTCGATCACCCGTGACATTTGTGGTTTGGTTATTGGTAATTACGGGTGCTAGAGACTGGAGAATAATGCACTTAGAGCTTTTAGTCGGCAGTACGGCCATAATGCCTTCCGTTCGTTTCATTAATCATTCATACAAAACACTCGTTCTGCGTTACCAGCCATCAACAGTGTTAACGTTGTTACGCCGACTTGTTACGACGCTGGCAGCTTGTCTGATCTCCCTCGGGCCGATGGTGATGACTTGACACGGCTACACGCCAGTTGATTTAGCTCGATATATAGCTGCATTTGGTTTGTTGCAGGTGCTGCTAGATGATGTTAGTCCTGCAGTTGTGGTTGTGTTACGGGTGTTACGGACACCGGTATCGTCAGACTCTGTCTCACGCCAACCATGGCCGAGCGAGCAGGTCAACAAACTGGTGAAACGAATACCACGACATAGGTATGGCTGGCATGTGTAACGACAGAGAGTCGGACATCGAATGGGACCAGAACCGGTGGGTGTATGAGGCAAAGGCCGTGAAAAGGTAAGTGTCAACTGGGAATACGCTGTGGTTTTTATGTTTCCCCGCTTGGCTGGTGTCCTCTGACCAGTTCCACTGTGGGTAGATCACCGTCTAGTTTCTTCCACGTCGTTCGTGAACGGTTCCCTTCACTCTCTATTCCCCGTCTGGTCTATTCCCCAATATTAGTGGGCTGTTCCCTTCATTCTGTGCTTCCCATCTGGTCTGTTCCCCTGGTGTTATTGGACGGTTCTCTTCATTCTATGTTCCCCGTCTACTCTATTTCGCCGAGATTGGTGAACGGTTCCCTTCATTTTCTGTTCCCCGTCAAGTCTATTCGCCCGACATAGGTGGACGGTTCCATCCACTCTTTGTTCCCTTTCTAGTCTATTCCCCCGATATAGGTGAACGGTTACCTTCACTCTCAGTTCCCATTCTAGCCTATTCCCCCGAAATTGGTAAACGGTTCCTTTCGCTCTCTGTTCCCTTTCTAGTCTATTCCCCCGAAATTGGTGAACGGTTCCCTCCACTCTTTGTTCCCTTTCTAGTCTATTCCCCCGATATTGGTGGACGGGTCCCTTCACTCTTTGTTCCCTTTCTAGTCTATTCCCCCGATATCGGTGGACGGTTCCCTTCACTCTCTGTTCCTTTCTAGTCTATCCCCCGATTGCGATCCATTCATGGCTGTTCACGCCAGCCTTCCCCATGTCTCGTTTTATGCTGTCGTTCCATCTCAGCCTTGGTCTTCCTCTCCTTCGTCTGCCACCCTCTTCTACTTTCCATGCTCTTTTCGCCAGTCTGTCGTCACCCATTCTATGTATATGTCCGCCCATCTCATTCTGTTACCGGTTACTTTTCTATTTAGATGTTTTTTTTATTCCAATCTCCTCTCTCAATTCCTTCATCTTCCTTCTATCCTCTCGTGTTACTCTACATATTCTTCTGACCCAGTTGTTTTCTGCCACCTGTAGTTTCTCCTCCTGTCTCTCTGTCAGTGGCAGTGTTCCCAACCCACATATACAGGCTGGTACAACGCAGGCTTCTAACACTTTTCCTTTCAGTTGTTTATTCAGTTTTCTGTCCCATATAATGCCTTCTACCCTCTTCCATGCTGCTGCTCCTGCTTGCACCCTCCTCTGTATTTCTTTACTACTCGTTCCATCCTCACACACTATACCGCCCAGATATACAGAGCTGTTCACTTGTTTAATGGTCTTTCCGTCAATAACTACATGCAGATCTACGTCTCTATCTTGTCTATTCCCCCGATATTGGTGGATGGTTCTCTTCACTCGCTGTTCTCTTTCTAGTCTATTCCCCCGATATTGGTGGATGGTTCTCTTCGCTCTCTGTTCTCTTTCTAGTCTATTCCCCCGATGTTGGTGGATGGTTCTCTTCACTCTCTGTTACTTTTCTAGTCTATTCCTCCGATATTGGTGGATGGTTCTCTTCACTCTCTGTCGCCTTTCTAGTCTATTCCCCCGATATTGGTGGATGGTTCTTTCACTCTCTGTTCCCTTTCTAATCTATTCCCCCGATATTGGTGGATGGTTCTCTTCACTCTCTGTTCCCTTTCTAGTCTATTCCCCCGATATTAGTGGATGGTTCTCTTCACTCTCTGTTCTCTTTCTAGTCTATTCCCCCGATATAGGTGGATGGTTCTCTTCACTCTCTGTTCTCTTTCTAGTCTATTCCCCCGATATTGGTGGATGGTTCTCTTCACTCTCTGTTCTCTTTCTAGTCTATTCCCCCGATATCAATGGATGGTTCTCTTCACTCTCTGTTCTCTTTCTAGTCTATTCCCCCGATAATGGTGGATGGTTCTCTTCACTCTCTGTTCTCTTTTTAGTCTATTCCCCCGATATTGGTGGATGGTTCTCTTCACTCTCTGTTCCCTTTCTAGTCTATTCCTCCGATATTGGTGGATGGTTCTCTTCACTCTCTGTTCCCTTTCTAGTCTATTCCCCGATATTAGTGCCCGGTATCCTTCACTCTCTGTTCCCTTTCTGGTCTAATCCCCGATAGTAATGGACGGTTCCCTTCACTCTCTGTTCCCTTTCTAGTCTATTCCCCGATATTGATGGACGGTTCCCTTCACTTTCTGTTCCCTTTATAGTTTATTCCCGGATACTAGTGTACGGTTCCCTTCATCTCTGTTCCCTTTCTAGTCTATTCCCCCGATATCTGTGGTCGATTCCTTCACTCTCTGTTCCCTTTCTAGTTTATTCCCCCGATATTGGTGGACGGTTCCCTTCACTCTCTGTTCCTTTTCTAGTCTATTCCCCGATATTGGTGGACGGTTCCTTTCACTCTCTGTTCCCTTTCTAGTCTATTCCTCCGATATTGGAGGATGGTTCTCTTCAGTCTCTGTTCCCTTTCTAGTCTATTCCCCCGATATAGGTGGATGGTTCTCTTCACTCTCAGTTCCCTTTCTAGTCTATTCTCCCGATATCGGTGGACGGTTCCCTTCACTCTCTGTTCCCTTTCTAGTCTATTCCTCCGATATTGGTGGATGGTTCTCTTCACTCTCTGTTCCCTTTCTAGTCTATTCCCCGATATTAGTGCCCGGTACCTTTCACTCTCTGTTCCCTTTCTGGTCTAATCCCCGATAGTAATGGACGGTTCCCTTCACTCTCTGTTCCCTTTCTAGTCTATTCCCCCGATATTGATGGACGGTACCTTTCACTCTCTGTTCCCTTTCTGGTCTATTCCCCCGATATCGGTGGACGGCTCCCTTCACTCTCTGTTCCCTTTCTAGTCTATTCCCCGATATTGATGGACGGTTCCCTTCACTTTCTGTTCCCTTTATAGTTTATTCCCGGATACTAGTGGACGGTTCCCTTCATCTCTGTTCCCTTTCTAGTCTATTCCCCCGATATCTGTGGTCGATTCCTTCACTCTCTGTTCCCTTTCTAGTTTATTCCCCCGATATTGGTGGACGGTTCCCTTCACTCTCTGTTCCTTTTCTAGTCTATTCCCCGATATTGGTGAACGGTTCCCTTCACTCTCTGTTCCCTTTCTAGTCTATTCCCCCGATATATGTGGACGTTTCCTTCACTCTCTGTTCCCTTTCTAGTCTATTCCCCCGATATATGTGGACGTTCCCTTCACTCTCTGTTCCCTTTCTAGTTTATTCCCGCGATATTGGTGGATGGTAACCTCCACTCTCTGTTCACTTTCTAGTTTATCCCCCCGATATTGGTGGAGGGATCCCTTCACTCTCTGTTCCCTTTCTAATCTATTCCCCCGATATTGGTGGATGGTTCTTTTCACTCGCTGTTCCCTTTCTAATCTATTCCCCCGATATTGGTGGATGGTTCTTTTCATTCGCTGTTCCCTTTCTAGTCTATTCCCCCGATATTGGTGGATGGTTCTCTTCACTCTCTGTTCCCTTTCTAGTCTATTCCCCCGATATTGGTGGATGGTTCTCTTCACTCTCTGTTCTCTTTCTAGTCTATTCCCCCGATATTGGTGGATGGTTCTCTTCAGTCTCTGTTCTCTTTCTAGTCTATTCGCCCGATATTAGTGGATGGTTCTCTTCACTCTCTGTTCTCTTTCTAGTCTATTCCCCCGATATTGGTGGATGGTTCTCTTCACTCTCTGTTCTCTTTCTAGACTATTCCACCGATATTAGTGGATGGTTCTCTTCACTCTCTGTTCTCTTTCTAGTCTATTCCCCCAATATTGGTGGATGGTTCTCTTCACTCTCTGTTCTCTTTCTAGTCTATTCCCTCGATATTGGTGGATGGTTCTCTTCACTCTCTGTTCTCTTTTCAGTCTATTCCACCGATATTGGTGGATGGTTCTCTTCACTCTCTGTTCCCTTTCTAGTCTATTCCCCCGATTTTGGAGGATGGTTCTCTTCACTCTCTGTTCCCTTTCTAGTCTATTCCCGCGATATAGGTGGATGGTTCTCTTCACTCTCTGTTCCCTTTCTAGTCTATTCCCCCGATTTTGGAGGATGGTTCTCTTCACTCTCTGTTCCCTTTCTAGTCTATTCCCCCGATATAGGTGGATGGTTCTCTTCACTCTCTGTTCCCTTTCTAGTCTATTCCTCCGATATTGGTGGATGGTTCTCTTCACTCTCTGTTCCCTTTCTAGTCTATTCCCCGATATTAGTGGACGGTACCCTTCACTCTCTGTTCCCTTTCTGGTCTATTCCCCGATATTAATGGACGGTTCCCTTCACTCTCTGTTCCCTTTCTGGTCTATTCCCCGATATTGATGGACGGTACCCTTCACTCTCTGTTCCCTTTCTAGTCTATTCCCCGATATTAGTGGACGGTACCCTTCACTCTCTGTTCCCTTTCTGGTCTATTCCCCGATATTAATGGACGGTTCCCTTCACTCTCTGTTCCCTTTCTGGTCTATTCCCCGATATTGATGGACGGTACCCTTCACTCTCTGTTCCCTTTCTAGTCTATTCCCCCGATATTAGTGGACGGTACCCTTCACTCTCTGTTCCCTTTCTGGTCTAATCCCCGATATTAATGGACGGTTCCCTTCACTCTCTGTTCCCTTTCTAGTCTATTCCCCCGATATTGATGGACGGTACACTTCACTCTCTGTTCCCTTTCTGTTCTATTCCCCCGATATCGGTGGACGGCTCCCTTCACTTTCTGTTCCCTTTCTACTCTATTCCCCAATATTGATGGACGGTTCCCTTCACTTTCCGTTCCCTTTCTAGTTTATACCCGGATACTAGTGGACGGTTCCCTTCATCTCTGTTCCCTTTCTAGTCTATTCCCCCGATATCTGTGGTCGATTCCTTCACTCTCTGTTCCCTTTCTAGTTTATTCCCCCGATATTGGTGGACGGTTCCCTTCACTCTCTGTTCCCTTTCTAGTCTATTCCCCGATATTGGTGGACGGTTCCCTTCACTATCTGTTCCCTTTCTAGTCTATTCCCCTGATATATGTGGACGTTCCCTTTACTCTCTGTTCCCTTTCTAGTCTATTCCCCCGATATTGGTGGACGGTTTCCTTCACTCTCTGTTCCCTTTCTAGTTTATTCCCCGATATTGGTGGATGGTACCCTCCACTCTCTGTTCCCTTTCTAGTTTATCCCCCCGATATTGGTGGACGGTTCCCTTCACTCTCTGTTCCCTTTCTAGTCTATTCCCCCGATATTGGTGGATGGTTCTCTTCACTCTCTGTTCTCTTTCTAGTCTATTCCCCCGATGTTGGTGGATGGTTCTCTTCACTCTCTGTTCTCTTTCTAATCTATTCCCCCGATATTGGTGGATGGTTCTTTTCACTCTCTGTTCCCTTTCTAGTCTATTCCCCCGATATTGGTGGATGGTTCTTTTCACTCTCTGTTCCCTTTCTAGTCTATTCCCCCGATATTGATGGACGGTACCCTTCACTCTCTGTTCCCTTTCTGGTCTATTACCCCGATATCGGTGGACGGCTCCCTTCACTCTCTGTTCCCTTTCTAGTCTATTCCCCGATATTGATGGACGATTCCCTTCACTCTCTGTTCCCTTTCTAGTCTATTCCCCGATATTGATGGACGGTTCCCTTCACTCTCTGTTCCCTTTCTAGTCTATTCCCCGATATTGATGGACGGTTCCCTTCACTCTCTGTTCCCTTTCTAGTCTATTCCCCGATATTGATGGACGGTTCCCTTCACATTCTGTTCACGTTATAGTTTATTCCAGGATACTAGTGGACGGTCCCTTCATCTCTGTTCCCTTTCTAGTCTATTCCCCCGATATCTGTGTCGATTCCTTCACTCTCTGTTCCCTTTCTAGTTTATTCCCCCGATATTGGTGGACGGTTCCCTTCACTATCTGTTCCCTTTCTAGTCTATTAACCGATATTGGTGGACGGTTCCCTTCACGCTCTGTCCCCTTTCTAGTTTATTCCCCCGATATATGTGGACGTTCCCTTCACTCTCTGTTCCCTTTCTAATCTATTCCCCCGATATTGGTGGACGGTTCCCTTCACTCTCTGTTCCCTTTCTAGTTTATTCCCCCGATATTGGTGGATGGTTCTTTTCACTCTCTGTTCCCTTTCTAGTCTATTCCACCGATATCTGTGGTCGATTCCTTCACTCTCTGTTCCATTTCTAGTTTATTCCCCCGATATTGGTGGACGGTTCCCTTCACTCTCTGTTCCCTTTTTAGTCTATTCCCCGATATTGGTGGACGGTTCCCTTCACTATATGTTCCCTTTCTAGTCTATTCCCCCGATATATGTGGACGTTCCCTTCACTCTCTGTTCCCTTTCTAGTCTATTCCCCCGATATTGGTGGACGGTTTCCTTCACTCTCTGTTCCCTTTCTGGTCTAATCCCCGATATTAATGGACGGTTCCCTTCACACTCTGTTCCCTTTCTAGTCTATTCCCCCGATATTGATGGACGGTACACTTCACTCTCTGTTCCCTTTCTGGTCTATTCCCCCGATATAGGTGGACGGCTCCCTTCACTTTCTGTTCCCTTTCTAGTCTATTCCCCGATATTGATGGACGGTTCCCTTCACTTTCTGTTCCCTTTATAGTTTATTCCCGGATACTAGTGGACGGTTCCCTTTATCTCTGTTCCCTTTCTAGTCTATTCCCCCGATATAGGTGGATGGTTCTCTTCACTCTCTGTTCCCTTTCTAGTCTATTCCTTCGATATTGGTGGATGGTTCTCTTCACTCTCTGTTCCCTTTCTAGTCTATTCCGCGATATTAGTGGACGGTACCCTTCACTCTCTGTTCCCTTTCTGGTCTACTCCCCGATATTAATGGACGGTTCCCTTCACTCTATGTTCCCTTTCTGGTCTATTCCCCGATATTGATGGACGGTACCCTTCACTCTCTGTTCCCGTTCTAGTTTATCCCCCCGATATTGGTGGACGGTACTCTTCACTCTCTGTTCCCTTTCTAGTCTATTCCCCCGATATTGGTGGATGGTTCTCTTCACTCTCTGTTCTCTTTCTAGTCTATTCCCCCGATATTGGTGGATGGTTCTCTTCACTCTCTGTTCTCTTTCTAGTCTATTCCTCCGATATTGGTGGATGGTTCTCTTCACTCTCTGTCGCCTTTCTAGTCTATTCCCCCGATATTGGTGGATGGTTCTCTTCACTCTCTGTTCCCTTTCTAATCTATTCCCCCGATATTGGTGGATGGTTCTTTTCACTCTCTGTTCCCTTTCTAGTCTATTCCCCCGATATTGGTGGATGGTTCTCTTCACTCTCTGTTCCCTTTCTAATCTATTCCCCCGATATTGGTGGATGGTTCTCTTCACTCTCTGTTCTCTTTCTAGTCTATTCCCCCGATATTGGTGGATGGTTCTCTTCACTCTCTGTTCTCTTTCTAGACTATTCCACCGATATTAGTGGATGGTTCTCTTCACTCTCTGTTCTCTTTCTAGTCTATTCCCCCGATATTGGTGGATGGTTCTCTCCACTCTCTGTTCTCTTTCTAGTCTATTCCCCCGATATTGGTGGATGGTTCTCTCCACTCTCTGTTCCCTTTCTAGTCTATTCCCCGATATTGGTGGACGATTCCCTTCATTCTCCGTTCCCTTTCTAGTTTATTCCCCGATATTGGTGGACGGTTCTCTTCATTCTCTGTTCCCTTTCTACTTTATTCCCCGATATTGGTGGACGGTTCCCTTTACTCTCTGTTCCCTTTCTAGTTTATTCCCCGATATTGTTGGACGGTACCTCTCACCCTATGATACCTGTTTTTTGTCTGTCGGTGGAAGCTTCTTTTGCAATACCATCATGTCAACAAGAGCAATGCACATCGGTTCTCCTTTCCCTAATCATTGACTCACCACCTCTTCAAACAACGGATATGATATTGTAAATGGACCCCCGTCGTATATGGACCGGCGGTCCATTTTCCACGACGTGTTACATAAACAACGGCCATTTCAGTATGTTTTTACGGTTATTAGAAATGTTTTGACAATAGAGAATAGCAGTTTTTATGTCTAGATATCAGTAAACCATGTCTATATATTTTTTCTCACTAAAACATAAATAGTTCCATTTTACACAGGGCGTCCATTTACAATCTCACACCAGCGCTCATTCTCTTTAAGGCATCTTTCTCTGCATTATCCGCTATAATCCGCAACCGACTTTAAGTAAACACAACTTTCCACCCGCCTCTGTATTAGACCCTTCCTCTATACCTCACCATAATTTCAGTCTCTCTTGTTAGTTTATATTTTGCATCATCTGCCTAAGCCAACCACCTGTTTACCTTTGGATCTGACCCTTCCTCTATACCTCACCATCACTTCGGTCTCTCTTGTTAGTATATATTTTGTATCATCTGCCTAAGCCTACCACCTGTTTACCTCTGCATCTGACCCTTCCTCTATACCTCACCATCACTTCGGTCTCTCTTGTTAGTATATATTTTGCATCATCTGCCTAAGCCTACCACCTTTTTACCTCTGCATCTGACCCTTCCTTTAAACCTCACCATCACTTCGGTCTCCTTGTTAGTATATATTTTGCATCATCTGACTAAGCCAACCACCTGTTTACCTCTGCATCTGACCCTTCCTCTATATCTCACCATCATTTTGGTCTCCCTTGTTAGTATATATTTTGCATCATCTGCCTAAGCCAACCACCTGTTTAACTCTGCATCTGACCCTTCCTCTATACCTCACCATCACTTCGGTCTCTCTTTTTAGTATATATTTTGCATCATCTGCCTAAACCAACCACCTGTTTACCTCTGCATCTGACCCTTCCTCTATACCTCACCGTCACTTCCGTCTCTCTTGTTAGTATATATTTTGCATCATCTGCCTAAGCCTACCACACGCTTACCTCTGCATCTGACCCTTCCTCTATACCTCACCATCACTTCGGTCTCTCTTGTTAGTATATATTTTGCATCATCTGCCTAAGCCAACCACCTGTTTACCTCTGCATCTGACCCTTCCTCTTTATCTCACCGTCACTTCGGTCTCTCTTGTTAGTATACATTTTGCACCATCTGCCTAAGCCAACCACCTTTTTACCTCTGCATCTGACCCTTCCTCTATACCTCACCATCACTTCGGTCTCTCTTGTTAGTATATATTGTGCATCATCTGCCTAAGCCTACCACCTGTTTACCGCTGCATCTGACCCTTCCTCTATACCTTACCATCATGTCGGTCTGTCTTGTTAGTATATATTTTGAACCATCTGCCTAAGCCAACCACCTGTTTACCTCTGCATCTGACTCTTCCTCTATAACTCACCATCACTTCGGTCTCTCTTGTTAGTATATATTTTGCATCATCTGCCTAAGCCAACCACCTATTTTCCTCTGCAACTGACCCTTCCTCTATACACCTCACCATCACTTCGGTCTCTCTTGTTAGTATATATTTTGAATCATCTGCCTAAGCCAACCACCTTTTTACCTCTGCGTCTGACCCTTCCTCTATACCTCACCATCACTTCGGTCTCTCTTGTTAGTATATATTGTGCATCATCTGCCTAAGCCAACCACCTGTTTACCTCTGCATCTGACCCTTCCTCTATACCTCACCATCACTTCGGTCTTTCTTGTTAGTATATATTTTGCATCATCTGCCTAAGCCTACCACCTGTTTACCTCTGTATCAGACCCTTCCTCTATACCTCACCATCACTTCGGTCTCTCTTGTTAGTATATATTTTGCATCATCTGCCTAAGCCAACCACCTGTTTATCTCTGCATCTGACCCTTCCTGTATACTTCACCGTCACTTCCGTCTGTCTTGTTAGTATATATTTTGCATCATCTGCCTATGCGTACCACACGCTTACCTCTGCATCCGACCGTTCCTCTATACCTCACCATCACTTCGGTCTCTCTTTTTAGTATATATTTTGCATCATCTGCCTAAGCCAACCACCTGTTTACCTCTGCATCTGACCCTTCCTCTTTATCTCACCATCACTTCGGTCTCTCTTTTTAGTAAATATTTTGCATCATCTGCCTAAGCCAACCACCTGTTTACCTCTGCATCTGACCCTTCCTCTTTATCTCACCAACACTTCGGTCTCTCTTGTTAGTATATATTGTGCATCATCTGCCTAAGCCTACCACCTGTTTACCTCTGCATCTGACCCTTCCTCTATACCTCACCATCATTTCGGTCTCTCATGTTAGTATATATTTTGAACCATCTGCCTAAGCCAACCACCTGTTTACCTCTGCATCTGACTCTTCCTCTATACCTCACCATCACTTCGGTCTCTCTTGTTAGTATATATTTTGCATCATCTGCCTAAGCCAACCACCTTTTTACCTCTGCATCTGACCCTTCCTCTATACCTCACCATCACTTCGGTCTCTCTTGTTAGTATATATTTTGCATCATCTGCCTAAGCCTACCACCTGTTTACCTCTGTATCAGACCCTTCCTCTATACCTCACCATCACTTCGGTCTCTCTTGTTAGTATATATTTTGCATCATCTGCCTAAGCCAACCACCTGTTTACCTCTGCATCTGACCCTTCCTGTATACTTCACCGTCACTTCCGTCTGTCTTGTTAGTATATATTTTGCATCATCTGCCTAAGCGTACCACACGCTTACCTCTGCATCCGACCGTTCCTCTATACCTCACCATCACTTCGGTCTCTCTTTTTAGTATATATTTTGCATCATCTGCCTAAGCCAACCACCTGTTTACCTCTGCATCTTACCCTTCCTCTTTATCTCACCATCACTTCGGTCTCTCTTTTTAGTATATATTTTGCATCATCTGCCTAAGCCAACCACCTGTTTACCTCTGCATCTGACCCTTCCTCTTTATCTCACCATCACTTCGGTCTCTCTTGTTAGTATACATTTTGCACCATCTGCCTAAGCCAACCACCTTTTTACCTCTGCATCTGACCCTTCCTCTATACCTCACCATCACTTCGGTCTCTCTTGTTAGTATATATTGTGCATCATCTGCCTAAGCCAACCACCTGTTTACCTCTGCATCTGACCCTTCCTCTATACCTCATCATCACTTCGGTCTCTCTTGTTAGTATATATTTTGCAACATCTGCCTAAGCCTACCACCTGTTTACCTCTGTATCAGACCCTTCCTCTATACCTCACCATCACTTCGGTCTCTCTTGTTAGTATATATTTTGCATCATCTGCCTAAGCCAACCACCTGTTTACCTCTGCATCTGACCCTTCCTGTATACTTCACCGTCACTTCCGTCTGTCTTGTTAGTATATATTTTGCATCATCTGCCTAAGCGTACCACACGCTTACCTCTGCATCCGACCGTTCCTCTATACCTCACCATCACTTCGGTCTCTCTTTTTAGTATATATTTTGCATCATCTGCCTAAGCCAACCACCTGTTTACCTCTGCATCTGACCCTTCCTCTTTATCTCACCATCACTTCGGTGTCTCTTGTTAGTATACATTTTGCACCATCTGCCTAAGCCAACCACCTTTTTACCTCTGCATCTGACCCTTCCTCTATACCTCACCAACACTTCGGTCTCTCTTGTTAGTATATATTGTGCATCATCTGCCTAAGCCTACCACCTGTTTACCTCTGCATCTGACCCTTCCTCTATACCTCACCATCATTTCGGTCTCTCATGTTAGTATATATTTTGAACCATCTGCCTAAGCCAACCACCTGTTTACCTCTGCATCTGACTCTTCCTCTATACCTCACCATCACTTCGGTCTCTCTTGTTAGTATATATTATGCATCATCTGCCTAAGCCAACCACCTATTTTCCTCTGCATCTGACCCTTCCTCTATACACCTCACCATCACTTCGGTCTCTCTTGTTAGTATATATTTTGAATCATCTGCCTAAGCCTACCACCTGTTTACCTCTGCATCTGACCCTTCCTCTATACCTCACCATCACTTCGGTCTCTCTTGTTAGTATATATTTTGAATCATCTGCCTAAGCCTACCACCTGTTTACCTCTGCATCTGACGCTTCCTCTATACCTCACCATCTCTTCGGTCTCTCTTTTTAGCATATACTTTGAATCATCTGCCTAAGCCTACCACCTGTTTACCTCTGCATCTGACCCGTCCTCTATACGTCACCATCACTTCGGTCTTTCTTGTTAGTATATATTTTGCATCATTTGCCTAAGCCTACCACGTGTTTACCTCTGCATCTGACCCTTCCTCTATTCCTCACCATCACTTCGGTCTCTCTTGTTAGTATATATTTTGCATCATCTGCCTAAGCCTACCACCTGTTTACCTCTGCATCTGACCCTTCCTCTATACCTCACCATCACTTCGGTCTCTCTTGTTAGTATATAATTTGCATCATCTGCCTAAGCCAACCACCTGTTTACCTCTGCATCTGACCCTTCCTCTATACCTCACCATCACTTCGGTCTCTCTTGTTAGTATATATTTTGCTTCATCTGCCTAAGCCTACCACCTGTTTACCTCTGCATCTGACCCTTACTCTATACCTCACCAACACTTCGGTCTCTCTTGTTAGTATATATTTTGCATCATCTGCCTAAGCCTACCACCTGTTTACCTCTGCATCTGACCCTTCCTCTATACCTCACCATCACTTCGGTCTTTCTTGTTAGTATATATTTTGCAACATCAGCTTAAGCCTACCACCTGTTTACCTCTGCATCTGACCCTTCCTCTATATCTCACCATCAGTTCGGTCTCTCTTGTTAGTATATATGTTGCATCATCTGCCTAAGCCAACCACCTGTTTACCTCTGCATCTGACCCTTCCTCTATATCTCACCATCACTTCGGTCTCCCTTGTTGGTATATATTTTGCATCATCTGCCTAAGCCAACCACCTGTTTACCTCTGCATCTGACCCTTCCTCTATACCTCACCATCACTTCGGTCTCTCTTGTTAGTATATATTTTGCATCATCTGCCTAAGCCTACCACCTGTTTACCTCTGTATCAGACCCTTCCTCTATACCTCACCATCACTTCGGTCTCTCTTGTTAGTATATATTTTGCATCATCTGCCTAAGCCAACCACCTGTTTACCTCTGCATCTGACCCTTCCTCTTTATCTCACCGTCACTTCGGTCTCTCTTGTTAGTATACGTTTTGCACCATCTGCCTAAGCCAACCACCTTTTTACCTCTGCATCTGACTCTTCCTCTATACCTCACCATCACTTCGGTCTCTCTTGTTAGTATATATTTTGCATCATCTGCCTAAGCCTACCACCTGTTTACCTCTGCATCTGACCCTTCCTCTATATCTCACCATCAGTTCGGTCTCTCTTGTTAGTATATATGTTGCATCATCTGCCTAAGCCAACCACCTGTTTACCTCTGCATCTGACCCTTCCTCTATATCTCACCATCACTTCGGTCTCCCTTGTTGGTATATATTTTGCATCATCTGCCTAAGCCAACCACCTGTTTACCTCTGCATCTGACCCTTCCTCTTTATCTCACCATCACTTCGGTCTCTCTTGTTAGTATACATTTTGCACCATCTGCCTAAGCCAACCACCTTTTTACCTCTGCATCTGACCCTTCCTCTATACCTCACCATCACTTCGGTCTCTCTTGTTAGTATATATTGTGCATCATCTGCCTAAGCCTACCACCTGTTTACCTCTGCATCTGACCCTTCCTCTATACCTCACTATCATTTCGGTCTCTCATGTTAGTATATATTTTGAACCATCTGCCTAAGCCAACCACCTGTTTACCTCTGCATCTGACTCTTCCTCTATACCTCACCATCACTTCGGTCTCTCTTGTTAGTATATATTTTGCATCATCCGCCTAAGCCAACCACCTATTTTCCTCTGCATCTGACCCTTCCTCTATACACCTCACCATCACTTCGGTCTCTCTTGTTAGTATATATTTTGAATCATCTGCCTAAGCCTACCACCTGTTTACCTCTGCATCTGACGCTTCCTCTATACCTCACCATCACTTCGGTCTCTCTTGTTAGCATATACTTTGAATCATCTGCCTAAGCCTACCACCTGTTTACCTCTGCATCTGACCCGTCCTCTATACGTCACCATCACTTCGGTCTTTCTTGTTAGTATATATTTTGCAACATCAGCTTAAGCCTACCACCTGTTTACCTCTGCATCTGACCCTTCCTCTATATCTCACCATCAGTTCGGTCTCTCTTGTTAGTATATATGTTGCATCATCTGCCTAAGCCAACCACCTGTTTACCTCTGCATCTGACCCTTCCTCTATATCTCACCATCACTTCGGTCTCCCTTGTTGGTATATATTTTGCATCATCTGCCTAAGCCAACCACCTGTTTACCTCTGCATCTGACCCTTCCTCTATACCTCACCATCACTTCGGTCTCTCTTGTTAGTATATATTTTGCATCATCTGCCTAAGCCTACCACATGTTTACCTCTGTATCAGACCCTTCCTCTATACCTCACCATCACTTCGGTCTCTCTTGTTAGTATATATTTTGCATCATCTGCCTAAGCCAACCACCTGTTTACCTCTGCATCTGACCCTTCCTCTATACATCACCGTCACTTCCGTCTCTCTTGTTACTATATTTTTTGCATCATCTGCCTAAGTCTACCACACGTTTACCTCTGCATATGACCCTTCCTCTATACCTCACCATCACTTCGGTCTCTCTTTTTAGTATATATTTTGCATCATCTGCCTAAGCCAACCACCTGTTTACCTCTGCATCTGACCCTTCCTCTTTATCTCACCATCACTTCGGTCTCTCTTGTTAGTATACGTTTTGCACCATCTGCCTAAGCCAACCACCTTTTTACCTCTGCATCTGACTCTTCCTCTATACCTCACCATCACTTCGGTCTCTCTTGTTAGTATATATTTTGCATCATTTGCCTAAGCCTATCACCTGTTTACCTCTGCATCTGACCCTTCCTCTATATCTCACCATCAGTTCGGTCTCTCTTGTTAGTATATATGTTGCATCATCTGCCTAAGCCAACCACACGTTTACCTCTGCATCTGACCCTTCCTCTATACCTCACCATCACTTCGTTCTCTCTTTTTAGTATATATTTTGCATCATCTGCCTAAGCCAACCACCTGTTTACCTCTGCATCTGACCCTTCCTCTTTATCTCACCGTCACTTCGGTCTCTCTTGTTAGTATACATTTTGCACTATCTGCCTAAGCCAACCACCTTTTTACCTCTGCATCTGACCCTTCCTCTATACCTCACCATCACTTCGGTGTCTCTATTTAGTATATATTGTGCATCATCTGCCTAAGCCTACCACCTTTTTACCTCTGCATCTGACCCTTCCTCTATACCTCACCATCATTTCGGTCTCTCTTGTTAGTATATATTTAGAACCATCTGCCTAAGCCAACCACCTGTTTACCTCTGCATCTGACTCTTCCTCTATACACCTCACCATCACTTCGGTCTGTCTTGTTAGTATATATTTTGCATCATCTGCCTAAGCCAACCACCTGTTTTCCTCTTCATCTGACCCTTCCTCTATACACCTCACCATCACTTCGGTCTCTCTTGTTAGTATATATTTTGAATCATCTGCCTAAGCCAACCATCTTTTTACCTCTGCATCTGACCCTTCCTTTATACCTCACCATTACTTCGGTCTCTCTTGTTAGTATATATTTTTCATCATCTGCCTAAGCCTACCACCTGTTTACCACTGCATCTGACCCTTCCTCTATATCTCACCATCAGTTCGATCTCTCTTGTTAGTATATATGTTGCATCATCTGCCTAAGCCAACCACCTGTTTACCTCTGCATCTGACCCTTCCTCTATACACCTCACCATCACTTCGGTCTCTCTTGTTAGTATATATTTTGCACCATCTGCCTAAGCCAACCACCTGTTTACCTCTGCATCTGACCCTTCCTCTATACCTCACTATCACTTCGGTCTCTCTTGTTAGTATATATGTTGCACCATCTGCCTAAGCCAACCACCTGTTTACCTCTGCATCTGACCCTTCCTCTATACCTCACTATCACTTCGGTCTCTCTTGTTAGTATATATTTTGCATAATCTGCCTAAGCCTACCACCTGTTTACCTCTGCATCTGACCCTTCCTCTATACCTCACCATCACTTCGGTCTCTCTTGTTAGTATATATTTTGCACCATCTGCCTAAGCCAACCACCTGTTTTCCTCTGCATCTGACTCAATCATAAAAACAAAACTTCATGGCCATATGTCATTGTCGAGTATTTCTTATTTTTTTGCGAACGTGACAAATTACTTGATTGTTTATGACGAGAGTAGTAATTACTTTGTAATTAATATATGTATGTATGCAAGTACGCGTGATCTTTATTTAATCTGCTTAGTTACTAAGATGTTAAAAGAAAGTCCTCTGAAAAGCCTGTTAAACAGTGACATTGCGTAACGCATGGAAACCGAGAATTCATGCTATATATTATTGTGGATTAAGGGAGGCATATTCCTATTATTAAGCATACTGTGTAATTAAATTTCATATATCATAATATTAATAAAGTATAGATATACAAAGCATACAATATAACCCATAACACATAGGACTATAATTAGCAAGTTCTAAGTACATATTGTTTGTTTAATTGTACTCCTTGGAGCTAACAGAACCGACCGACGCTGTTGAAGACCGTTTACAATCACCCACCGCCACACCGAGAAGACAGATTCACCAGACCGTTACGACAGGTGAGTGGGTACGCTTCATTGGCCTTGGTTGAAATGTCATTGTCGCGCGTGACCCGTGTTATATTACGCCTGCAGTGGGACGAGGTCGGCTGCGAGCGAACCGTCAGCGTAAGGGCCCCTGGTGTATGCAGGCAACATGTGACAACACTACTAGAAACACCACGACCGGTCGTCGACAACAAGGCGAGACAACGACGCAGGCGTTGGGCAACTTCTGACCACCGCGATGCGATATATAAATGTCCGTGTCGGCCGCGTTCTCACGCTGTGTGCTGGTGTCAACGTCTTCTGCATATTCGCCGTGCTCCTCTACATGGGCAGTCCGACCGACACTCCCCAGCACGCCGACCGGAAGTACATTGCTCCCGGGCCTGCCGAGTCGACGGAGTGTCCGTCTGTTCCCCGGCCCGACATCCTACTATCACCCGAGGGACAGTGGCAGACCGTCGACGACAGACAGGCCTTCGTGTTCTCGGCCTACTACGACGACAGGGCGAGTATCGGAGCGCCACGGGTACGTGTGATCGCCCTGACGCTCGCCTACTCGTCGGACACGGTCTTCTTCTGTCACCTGTGGTACAACAGCAAGCCTTCCTTCGTCGTTGTTGATGCTACGAAGTATTTATTTGGAGAAGGACACGAGAAGAAGTAAGTGATGGTGGTGGTAGTGGTAGTGGTAGTGGTGGTGGTGGTGGTGGTAGTGGTCATAAGCGTGTCAGGAAGGGCCTGGGGGCAGGTACTAGACCCTTGGAAATGTGCCCCCGTTCAGGTTACAATAAACTGGAATTACGGCGACAATTTATTTTCAACAACACCCTGGTGGAGGTGATGGTGTGGTGTGGTGGTACTGGTGGTGGTGGTGGTGGAGGTGGTGGTTTTAATAGTGGAGAAGGCAGCAGTAGCTGCAGTTGCAGCAGTAAACAATAGCAGCAATAGCAGCAGAAGCTGTAGCAACAGCAGCAATATTACAAACAGTGGTAACAGCAGTAGCAGAAGCAGCAACAATAGCAGCAGTAGCAGCAGCAGTTGTACCAAACCGATTAGGCGAGCGGTAGGCACCGCCTAACAGCCCGACTTAAATGGCCCTCTATACACACACCCAAATGTTATATCATTTGAAATCTCAAACAAGGTCACCATCAAATGACGATTTTTTTTAATTGGGCGCTTCCGTAAACTAATTAATTATTACCATCTTTGCATATTAAACCTAAATGGTCACGTCATATATCTGGTATGGTAAGTGTGGAGCTAAGTCAAAAAAGGGCACCCGTCAAATGATAAATATTCGAACTTTTGCAATTCCGCAAACGTCATAGGGTTACAATGACCGTGTGTCCACTTTCCGATTAAGACAGGTTTGCATTTCTCATCTATTGTGGCAATCATTTCCTAGACCTGAACGTTCGTAAAACTGAAGAACTCAGAATAGATTTGAGGAAGAATCCTACTCCTCCCAAGGGACTATCCATCAACGGAGAGTGTGTGAGGAGAGAAGAGGAGTACCTCGGCACCAAGTTCACATTTGGTCAAAACACAGCTGTAATTAATAGAAAGTGCCAGAAAAGGCTGTATTTCTTACGCAAGCTCAGGTCACTGAGTGTTGTCCATCGCAACACTCTGGCACGAACCGTCAGGGTTAGTGGCAGGGTGGTGGGAGAAAAGCAGACCAGTCTAGAAGATCTGTACAGGCAACGGGTACAGAGAAAGGGGAGGGAGGTCTCCTCAGACCCCTCTTTCCATGCTATAAACTGCGTCCTTCTGGCCGCCACTTTCAACCCTCTCACTGTAAACTGAATCGCACTCGAAACTCATTTGTTCCCTCGACAGTTACACTAATGAATGAGTAATTTGTGAGATGATTTAACGTTTGTAACTTATTTAACTTATTTAAACGATATAATTTTTATTACCATTTTTACATTTTTATACTGCATGAACGTTTGTTTTGTTTGTTTTAATATGCTGCTTAATAATTAAATGAATTTCCCCCCAAGGGACAATGAAGTATCGTGATTGTGATGGTCATCCATGGTGGGAGCAGGTAGGAACAACTGGAGGCTCAGTCGCTAGTTTTGACCTTTTACGTGAGTGAACTCCAGCTTGAGTTGTCTGATGCGCACTCTTCCGGCTGTTTTATGGTTATTGCCACGAGTCGGTAGGTAACGTAGATTTGCAACCATTCATACTGTATTGAATGGGATTGCGCAATTCATCATTTGAAGTTGATTCTGTATGAACGTCACTCCACACACACTGCACCACCTGATACCCTATATCATATCTCAATTTGACGTGCATGAATTGTTCTTTCAAACAATACATGACGTGCGCGCGAAAATTAAGTTGATACTCAGTCATTGTAGCTTGATGACGTTCACGGAATTGCAAAAGTTCGAATATTTATCAGTTGACGGGTGACGTTTTGTGACCTTAGCTTCACACTTACCATGCCAGGTACCAGCTGCGTGTTGTACCATATTTTGAATGGAAGACAATAAGCTTTCCAAAAAAATATATGACATGGTCATTTAGGTATTAATTAAAGTAGATACGCAACCATTATAATGTTACGAAGTTTTCGGAAGCGCTCAATTGATAAAATAATTCGTCATTTGACGGTGATTTTGTTTGACCCTCGATTCACGCTTATGCATCACTTGGCAGGTCTACGACTGGCCTAGTTAGGACGGGGCGGTGTATGGCTTTCAAATGACATAACGTGTGTGTGTGTGTGGGGGGGGGGGGGGCATTTAAAATTCCTAACATAAAGCACTTTTGGGGGATTTGCCGCTGTCTAGTACGGCTTAATTCCTGTACTACGAGTTCTGACAGTGAATTACATGTGTCGCAATGATCAGAGTGTATCCACTTATGTGCCAAACACCTGGTGGCCAAACCAAATTCATATTGGGTGGGCTGAGTCGGAGCTTCAGCACGATTCCGCTGTCATCGGATCCTGGCATCGGACGACGGTGGAGAGAGGGGTGCTATTGTAGTATTTTCGTGGCGACGTTCACATTATCCAAAGGTCTAGGGGAAGGCATATTTAACGGGTCTATGGGGAGGTGCGCGCCACTCTAACGCATGCATAGTGCGGCCAAATCCCTATGGTGTAAGGGGCACATGGCCCCTGGATGTGCCTATTAGGTTGGTCTCTAGTTTGTTTCGCAAAACCTGGTCAGATAAGCGAAGCAACACATACTAAAACAGTTTTTTTATGTTTCCCACTTGAAGATTTTCACTAACTTGACGGTGAAATAACTAATTAAGTAAAATGTCACTAAAAGGGTTCCCTGCACGGAATTTAGTTGTATCAACATGTCCTCGTGTGTTCCCAGGTACGACTCGACGTTTTACGACTGTTTATTGCCCGACTTCGGTAGACACCCTGCGCCGTACGCCGTGTCTATCGTGACGTCACGTTGTGACCGTGCATCGAATCTCCTGGATGTACAGCCGGTGCGCGCATACGTTGAGCCTGCGTTCGCCTTCACGGTGTGCGTGACGCCACTCAACTTCCGCTACGATCGCCATCACCAGGTGATGGAAATGATAGAAGTGAATCGATTGTTCGGCGCCACCAATTTCGTGTTTTACAACTACTCGAGCGGGGACCGTGTCACACAATACCTGCTCGCCATGCAGCGCGAACACCTTGTCGACGTCATACAATGGCCACTTCCGGTGATCGTCGACACGTGGCCGCCGATCGCCGACCAAACACCGGAAGTGCACTATTTTGCGCAAGTGGCGGCTCTCAACGACTGTTTGTATCGCCACATGTCCGCGTCTCGCTATATCGTGTTCACTGACCTGGACGAGTTCATTGTTCCGCGAGGGGTGCACGCGACGTGGATGAACATGCTGAGCGCGCTTCCCCCTGGTGGCAGCGCCTATATGTTCCGCAACGTGTTCTTCTGGCGGGACTGGCCTGACGACGCCACTTATGCTGACACGAAGGCCGTCCGCCAGAATGAACTAGTCACGCTGTTGAAGACGACGCGACAAAAAGAGCTGTACCCTTACTACGAGCGCTCCAAGTGCATCGTGGCGCCATCTAGCGTCGTAGCGATGGGTGTGCACAATGTAGTTGCGTTCGCCGACGACTTAGCCGATCACGTCGAGGTCGAACCGAGCCTCGGTATGGTGCACCACTATCGCAGTGTGCTGACACCTAGCGATATCGACGTCAGGAGCACGCGCGATCGGTACATGCATAGGTTCGCTAATAAAATAATCCGCAAGGTGGCGGGTTCATATTCGAAAAAGAAAAACCGAACAAAACATGGCGTCGACGATGAAGCGTTGTAACCGGTGACGTCATGCATAGGCGTCGGAACCGGGGGTGTTGGGAGGCTGAACCCCCATTATTTTAGGTGGCGGCTGGAGATAGGATTAGCTCGCAATATTTAGGGCCACCATATGGGGTGAACCTCAAAGGGAGTGTAAATGTAGGTTTTTTGTGAACCTCAAGGGGGAGGGTGCAAATGGAGCTTCTTGGAGGTCCTCAAGGTGGCTTTCCGGAAGTGCAATTTGAGTTTCTTGGTTTTCTAACTTTAGTGTTAAAGCTGAACTAAATCGATAGTCATCTCTTTCAAAGGTGATTCTTTGCTACGGGCAATCGTGAATACAACCAATATGTTAAATTATTATCAACTGTACTTTGTGGGCGTGACTGTGGACGTTTCGTTCAAACATCTTGCCTGACTCCGGAACTAATGTAACAGTTCGCGTAATCGCTCGCGCGGGGTACTGACTAACGGTAACTTACGCCTTAACACAAAGGGCCCGTTTCACTTAGATATGAAGTTTTTAAGGAAAATCCACCCTAAACCACTTTCCAACAACGTATGACTTTCTATTAATTGGGATTAAAATGAAATGTTATAGAAGCCGCCGCCATATCGTAGAAGACATTAGTTCGACGTTGCTGACATTTTCAGTTTACGAGATCGCAGAGAGCGTCAACAACCTAAACAGAAATTGCGTTGACGAGTATAATGACATATAGGTCAGCAGTGCACATTTTATGTTTGATACTACTTAAACTTTGTTCAAATTTGATTAGTAAATGTTATAACAACCTTGACCTTCGTGAAGCCGTAAGCCGCTATGCACACGTCAACTGGTCAAGACGTCGCTTATCACGTACACAAGTCGTGCTTTAGCAAACTTTTAATCGTTAATATTTTGAACACTTATTTGGCTGTGAACAACTGGTTCTCCGCGTAAAAGTGGACCCAAATAAAACACATATTGTAAAATCTAGCTTATTATAGTTAAAGAGCGGTGTAACGTCGTCTTATAAATTGGCATTTTAGGAGCGTTTTGTGGACTTTATCCAGGAAGGATTGTTAGTGAAACGTAATGTTCATTTTCGCTCATGGGTATGGAGCAAAATCGGCCAGTTTTTAGGAATGTTCGTGGGCAGCAGGTAGCCATTGCCAATATGTACCCGCTGGCACAGGTACTTACCAGCAAGTACCGAGCGTTCGCCAATCACCAGTACCATTTACGAGTACTATTTTAACAGTACACAATGTAGACATATTACAGTCTAAAGTTGCTGTTGAAGTTGAACATATTCGAAAAATCACAAAAAATAACTGGAAAACTACATAAAAAACATGTATATCTCGAACATCTTAACAACACAATAACGCTTATTTGAAATAAAGAAAAGGCCGCCAGTATATTAAAAAAAATATTTTAAATGTTGGTCCAGTCCTTGCTATAACACACACACACACACACACACACACACACACACACACACACACACACACACACACACACACACACACACACACACACACACACACACACACACACACACACACACACACACACACACACACACACACACACACACACACACACACACACACACACACACACACACACACACACACACACACACACACACACACACACACACACACACACACACACACACACACACACACACACACACACACACACACACACACACACTCTCTCTCACTATCTCCGTCTATGTCCGCCTCTATCCGCCTCTCTCTCTCTCTCTCGCTCACACACACACACACACACACACACACACACACACACACACACACACACACACACACACACACACACACACACACACACACACACACACACACACACACACACACACACACACACACACACACACACACACACACACACACACAACCTGTGCATGACACTTACATGTTCTTAACGTGGTTTGTGCCCATCTACTTGCTCTAGACTAAAACAAAGAAGAAAACAATAGCAAACTGCTAAGTGCTGGGAGTCGCCAGCCCTGTGCGTTGACTGCTACATTGTTGTTATTCCATTGTTTGCCAGATGGCAGCACGTGCAGGAGAGGCCTCGTCCTACATTTTTGAGGTTGGGTTGCAGGCATGACGATTGCTTCCGTCATCAACTGTCAGTCGTTTTCAATGTTTGGTTCGGTATATATCGAATACCATGACAAAGAAAATGACCGGCCCATTGGCGACGATGTCATTTTCTTCACTCAATGTACTATTTCATGACAAATAAATCTTAAAAACAATGTGTTTTATCGTTTGTTTCACGCGTGAGCCGCTCACTTAGTAGTTATGTCAAAGGAGTGTAATTACATATGGACGGCGCTTCCGACGTTGCTATGGTTCAAATTTTGGTCAATATTACGGTTCCCCGACGATTCCGATGTTTTCTGAAATGCCATGCGTCCACTAAGTTTCCGTTGACTTATCCAACGGATGTCGGCTGCAACAATTCTACAAACCGTATTATGCTACTAGCCGAGTTGCCCGGCTTTGCACAGGATAAAACACATTTCCAGATAAAGCCACGTCTATGCCAATGGATGCCACAATTTTGTGCACGGGAATGTTACCCGTCCTCAAATAATTTGCACTCCACTGTTGCTGCCATGTTTTCCACAAAATTATTATTGGGTTAATTCTAAATATTGAATTGTATCAGCCCATGCCCAAATGCCCAACACTTGAAACCCACCCATTCCAAAAAATGCAGTGCATTTTAAACCGGGCCCATCCCAAATTCCTGCAGGCTACGCATTGAAAAATTTTAACTGATCACTGGCCAAGTTTTAGGACAACCTTGGCCTCATTATATAAACACGAAACTGAAAATAAACATTCTGAAATGCAAATGAAATGTTTGGCCATGGGGACCACATCATAAATCTTTAGCCGTGGTTGATGACATTGGAGATAGGGTATACGACTACACATGTCTGTACGCTGATGTCGATTTTGATTTGATCATCCTTTCTAAAACAATATGTTACCTAAAGGAGTGACCAGGCGATGTGTTAATGCAACGTAATGCATTGGTGTAAATAATATTCCCGCTATTTTCACATCCCTTGGTACGAAAAGATTATTCCAACTTGGTTTCTTGCAACAATAGCTGGAGATACTATAGTCGCGACACGCTGTGGCCTGTGTTGCGGCAACCCTATTTGACAGACGTTTAGTTATTTCTAAATATTGGCTACAAAAGGCTCCGCATCCGACTATCTCCGTAACAAATTACTTGGCCTACGTCTGTGCCATTTTCTAAATACATCGCCAATTGATAGGTCAGAGGGCGGTGGTCCAAGGAAGCAAATTAACACAGAAACAGGCGATGAACTTGAGGAGATGCACTTACGCAATAAGAAAACTAAAGAAATGGGGTTGGCCACATTTGACGTCGCTACAGGGGTTGGCCCTATTCCCCATTCCGTACGTGTGAAATCCTAGCTTCATACGTCAAACATCGGAAACACAAACCCTATGTGAACATTGAGAGGGTGAGACCTGCACCGAAATTATATTATATTCACCTAGCGTTGGGGGAATTACAGTCAGGCGCACATATAGTTCTTATACAGCGCAGTATCCAGTCCTCAGGACTGCTCAAAGCGCTTTACATTTTACTCCCTGGCAGACCTGTTCAATCGAACAACATCTCGACTTCTCTGGGGAGCATCCAGCCACCATTCAATTAATGCGCAAAAACTTGGATGAAATCCGAACAGTAGTTAACGCTCCAAGGACGCATTCGTTGTATTAATTAATATTTATAAAGTCTTGATGATGGACATGTAATGCAATTTAAGGGCGACTTAAGTGATTTATTATGAATTAATTTATGAATGCATATTTGTATCTATCGTATACAACAATACGTATTAACTATTGCATCAGGTTGTTATGCTTTATCTGTCTGTCCAAGTTGACGGGTATGCATTACACTGTTGTAATGGTGGTTATTTTTTACATTATTAGAGTGAAGCCTGGCGACCAGAGCACACGACATTGTCACGGACGTAGTGGTTTATCCGTGCACAGAAACAGAAAATAATCAAAGTATTAATTGTCATTAAAACAGTTAAATATTTGAGGTTGGGATACTGTTTGATGAATAAAATATTGTTTTTTATTTTATAATATTATACATCGATATATACTAAAGAGTCTGCCTTGTGTTGTTGTGTTGTTGTGTTGTTGTGTTGTTGTGTTGTTTACGCATTTATTTGTTTTATATAATAATAATTGAAAAATACAGTTTAATGCAATTTGGTCTTGTCGGCCATCTTGATAAGCCATTATCTCAGGTTCAACCATTGTTCACGAAAAACGCTAAAACTTGAATTCCGTACAAGATGTTGCGATGAAACTTGGTACATGTCTAGCCTTCAATAATGTCCTCAAAATAATTGGGGTTTTCTAAAAATATTATTATTTTCTGGAATGTTTACTTTGTTAGACAGTTTTGCTGGAAAATGGAAGAAAGTATAAACATACAAATACCATTTTTATCTTCAAAAACTCCCGTTATTTTATTTATAATATAATCATCATACTTTGCTTAAAGTTTGGTAGGCATAGCTATATAATATTCTCAGACAAGTAGGAATTTGAAACAGCCTCTTACGTTTTTCATCAATGATAAAAAATTATGTTACCATGGCAACCATAGTGTTACATTTTCGTGAAATCGCACCAGATATACCATAGTTGAATTGCCGGGTTTATGAGCTTTCTAAAAAGATATCGGTCTGCCTATGTATCACGTTTATCTAACCCAAGTCTCCAAAGACGACCACCCTCATTTATACAAAAACTAATAACAACTCCCTCAGGCTTACACTAGAGGGATAGAACATCACCAGGTCATCTGCATACCAGGATGTGTTAACAACATTTTGGGTCAATTTTCTTAAGCATGACATATTTATCACAGCAAATGATACAGACGTATTAAAACGTCAGATTTTTTTAAAGGGTGTAGGCTGTAGTAGCGCGTACTAAAATTCAAACTGCACGATGCACATAATAAGTCGTGTAGATAGATATACGCAATTTATAGCGATACAAAGGCGGTGCCTACGTTAGACCACTTAATCTAATAATGTCGCTCCAGTTCATAATTATTATCAAATTTAATGTTCTAATATTTGCTCAAAATTCAACATTCGACTTCCCAAATGGGCGCCCAACGAAAAACAAAGACGGACCAATGATCAGGAAATGGGGCTTAGCTTAAAAACACCTGTTAGTTTTTATAAGTGAATCGCAAAGGCGGGTAACACGTCTAGAGCATATTGCGAAAGTGCATTTATGTTAATGCACATGGTACTCGCTAGATGGCACTACCTGTCGGCGCTCCATGAAAGCAGCTCCCCTGGCGAGTAAGTGCGAGTGTGTCTGTGACGGCGATGTCCTCGTTGCACTCGGCTTCGGCAGTTGTGTGCGGGCTATCAGCGGCAACAGTTGCAGAGCGCTGACAATAGACACGCTCTCGTAATGTACTCAAGCATGTTTCGGTAAGTAGGCCTATTCAATGATACCACAAGGTGTGCCAACATTTAGTTTTACTACTACCTAGACGGCGCGCTACCAGTGGCAATACAAGTAAAAGTTGCGCTCCTAGATTAGTTTTTTTACCAACAAATAAATATAGGGTAGCACGGGGTATTACAAATCAGGTGGGATAGATTCAATTATAATAATAATTTTTTTGAGATACCAGCAATGGTCATGTAATATGGGCAACCCACAGATTAGATGGACTTGTCATCAGAAGATGTTTAGGTGTTGCCAATGTTTAACTTGGAGCTATATCAGTACAAATTTTCATCAGTAGCACAAGTCCTTGAGAATAATCGAGTTGAGTAAATTGTACTATGTAGTGTAATGCGTGTGTTCCCTGTTACGGCACTAGTAGACTAAAACAAAAGTAGTTGTTCTTAGGCCTAAATAATATGGATAATATTTAGGCCTGTAATATTTACAAATACTTTACACATCTCGAGTACTCGTGGTCAGTACATACTCACTAGTAATAACCAATATGAAACCCAATTGACTGAATAATGTGCAACTTATGATTTATGTAGCATCATGTGTAATATCAACTGGCACATGCCCACGGTATATTAGGTCATACAGTTCATGCTTATATACTGGATGAGGGAAAAACTTGACTATTTAAGGTGAAGGTAATGCCTGCTATACAGATCACAGATACACCATGTACGGTTTGCAACAATATTTGGGTTAACAAACAAAAAACCTATGTATAACTGTGAACATTTTAGGATATTTAGGCCTATAGATTGTTGTGATTTGGATGGCATTTATTGTTGGTAAGCATTTTAAAGGCATCAGCATGGCTAATTTTAGCTTTACTGTTTACTTTTGGTGTCTGTGTTATAAACAGGATATTTTATAGGAATCGAAACTTGGGGGCTGAGTCCCCCAATATTTCTGGTTTTGGGCTGAAGATATGTTAACCCCACAGTATGTTAGCAAGCAGGTTGTAGTCAGTTGAAGAGTTTTGGTGAGCCTCAACCCCCCAATATTCAGTCATTTCAGTGCATTATTTCGGTTTCATTTCCTATGTATTGAGATAAGCAATGCATTCACAAAGAAGTTTACTATAGCACTTGTGGTTTTTAGTATGCAATTTTGTTTCAACGTACGTTGGATACTCCAAACGGGAGCCGGATGTTTTGGCCTAAAACGTGTTCGGCAGGGGGCCGAGCCATCCGTTTTAACAATCGGTGAAGCCTAACTCGCACGGACTGAATCAACCGTTTCTGTTACCGGTGCCGGCGGGCTCTATGGGCTGAACCGTCCGTCCTGCTTCTGTTGTGAAATCAGACTTAAATTGTATAGTAGGCGCTTGCAACTATTTTGACTTGCATATTCTCCTTGGGAAATCTGTAAATGTGTCACGAGTTATTATTCATTACTTGTATTGTAAATAATTATAATAACTGGATGATATTTATTCTGGAAAGAAGGAGACACATTTGACAATAATTTAATGGTTTTATTAACATATAATAAAAATAATTAAAAATGTGAAAAAAATATCACCAAAACACCATACATGCACGGAATACAAATCATTAAAACTATAGAAATACTATAACCAAAACACCATACATGCAGGGAATACAAAATCATTAAAAACTATAGAAATACTATAACCAAAACACCATACATGCACGGACCACTTTTATTAGACCACTGTTTGAGTGCACTTGCGTGTATGCATGGCTGGTACGAAGATACTTTTTTAATGCAGTCACTCCATAAAGAGCGTGGGCCAAATTGTCCGTCCTTAGATTTCTGCCGCTTTGAATTCCCGCTCTCCCATGGGCCGAAACATCCGACACGTCTGTGTGGGCCGAAACATCCGGGACCCCTCCAAAAAGCCCAATCTTGGGCTAAAGCAGGAGTTTGTGCTGTGGGTTGCTTAAATTAATAAATTATGTATAGACACTATTAGGCAGTTAAGGTGATTGGGTGTGTTGAAGTTTGAACGGAAGGTTTATGGTGGCTGTTTGAAAAGCAAAGGGGGCTGCATAGTGGCCATGGTTTTATACTCTGTTAGAAGGCCTGGCGCGGGGTTGATCTTGATAATGTTATTTAAAAAGTTATAACATGTCGTGGCTTTGATAATGCGTCGTCGTTCAAGAGTTGGCCACCCAAGGGTGGTTACTAGGTCTGCTGATGGCCAAAAACATTGTTTATAGAGTATCAGTTTGAACGTGCCTGTTCCTGTTATTTAAGCTCTTTCCTTAATTACCTCTTGGCGGAGGATACAATTAAGATTATCGCTATAATTAATATGCATGTGTTTTCTCAGTGTTGATGGGCTCATTAATCTCTTTGGAAGCCCTCCATTTGGCGCTTTGGTTTTATACTGTTGATGATATATACACTGCCCAGTCTTTGTTGATTGCAACTGGTCATCTAAAGGGTCCACCATGACCTTAATTAAACTGTTGTAACAACTTCTACAAACCTGGTGCAGTGGTTGGTTCTCTGTGTAAACATACCATTTACAACAGTATGGATGTCTGTCATTAATTGTAATTACACTAATTAATTGTAATACATTTTAATTACCTATCAGACATCTGAAGGGTTGCTACAATTGTGCACACTAGTTTACAAAAGACACTGAAGTTAATTTATTGTGCAATTATTCATTCCATTTTTGTCTGTTCTAAGAAAATATAATTCGACTGGTTGTTAAATTGTTAATAACTTTTTACATTTTTGTAAATTGCTCGAATATGTTATACCGACATCAGAGAGTATGTCATGTCGTTTCGTAATTTACCAGAACAAAATCTGCCCCTATTAAGCCCATCACACTCAAGTTATGTGTATGTTTGAATAATCATGATATCTTTCAGTTTAAGCATTTTACCGAAAGACTAGACATTGACTCAAGCTTGTTCTTGTGCATCATTGATGTGGGGTTAAATTGGTACAACAGGCTTTGTTTGGAAACAAAGCAGTGTACTCATTGAGATCTGTGAACTCCTGTCACCTAGACTTGCATTGCAGTAAGTAGACAGAGAAGCCTTTCTCACCTGGCCTGACTCTTTGTACATGAGAAGCCAAACAGACTGGGGCCTGACAGCTGATATGATGAGTCAGGGTCATGACTGGCAGAGCTGGAAGGTCAACCCAGGCACACATATTTGATGTTACACTTGGCTGCATACAAGAAGCCAGTATATGGCAATAAAGTGATTCCAAGATAAAGACTGTTGGAGTTGTTCTACCAGTAATGGCAGAGAGAAGGTGACACCTATTGAAGCATAATCACTGTAAAGGTGTGACCAATTTTGAACAATACATTGCAGTGAATAAACTTAGCAGAGCTATTTCCCTAGAGATAGAGGTCTTCGCAACTAGTTATAGCAAAAAAACAAAACTTATTTTTAGAACAATTAAAGTGTTTGTCAGTACCCATAAATAAGGGTCATGATGCATATATTTCTATGTATATATATATATATATACATATATAAATATACATATGTAAAGTACAAGAAATCAGATGTATAGTTGTACTGTTCCCAGGAATCCACGATATATATTAATAAAGTAAATAATATATCTGAATTCATGCCCTGTGTATATTGGCAATATGCTTAAGTCATAATTTTCTATTCCAATCAGTAATTGGCTTGTTCTTAATAATAATACATTTCTTATATATCACCCCATCGAAATAATTTATCTGTGGCATTTTACATTACGTAAAATATTATTAATATTCTGAGTGACTGGCCGATTCACATGTGTGCAGAAATCAGCATGTATTTTGCTATGTATAACAAGATAGTGTTACATTCATATTCTATAGTACATGTTGACTTCTTTCCTAAGACTTTGTCACATGAAAAACTTGCCACTGAGATTGGGTGACATTGGTCTGAATCTATTGTCATCTCAAGCCTCTTTTCACGCATGAAAATTACACAGATATGGTCCCACAGTAAGGACCATGGTACGGTTATCAGGTGGAAACATGTCTTGGACCTGTGGTTGATTTAACGTGGATAGTGCATTGACTTACACAGTCACCAGAGGACACACACTTGACTCCCACTCAGCTCCTGTAAATGTCATCTCCGGCATACCCCAAGGCTCAATCCTTGGCCCTGCACCTTTCCTACTGTACATAAATGACATCACCAATTCAATCAACTCAAATATCAGACTCTTCGCCGATGATTCGGTCCTATATAGAGAAATCCAAACATCTGCAGACCATAACATCCTTCAAACAGACCTAAACAAATTAGCTGACTGGGCAGTCAAGTGGCAAATGAACTTCAATATCCCAGTGTCAACTTCTCAGAATTGCCCATAAACGCAAACCAAGCCTCTTCACCTACACCATCTCAAACCAACCGGTTTCCCAAGTCGATTCACACCCCTATCTTGGCATCGCAATAGATCCTAAACTGTCGTGGACAAAACATGTTAACACAATCCACTAGAACACTTGCCCTCCTTAAACGCTCTCTCCATCCTGCAACATCTAAAGTTAAGGAAACAGCCTACAATATGTTAGTAAGACCAAAAGTAGAGTACGGAGCTGTAGCCTGAAATCCCTATACACAAAATAACATTGATACCCTTGAACAAATCCAAAGAAGCGCAGCTAGATTTACTTTAAATGACCACCGCCGCACAACAAGCGTAACCAGCCTCATAAATAAACCTAGTTGGCAGACTCTAGAAAGAAGACGATTACAACACCAACTTACCTTCTTCTACAAAATAAAACACAACATCTTATAGTCCCATGCTCCCATACACGAAACAGCAATCCAAACAAATACATACAAATACATGCACGCATAAATACATATGCATACTCATTCTATCGTAGAGTTATAGGAGCTTGGAATCTACTCCCCCCAGAAATAATAAGCCTGCCCACACTACACCCATTCCAACAAGCTCTGAGTACCATCCACCTTCTTGCTCCAGCCCACCTTACCAGACTATAGATAAAGACAGAGACTGTGTTTTTAATCTGCACAAATTATTTAATTTGTTTTACATAATTTGATTTATTTTTCTTTTAAAATTATTTTTCAAATTCAGTTTCACGCACCCTTTGCAATGCGCACTGCACAACTCCTGGGTTAGCCCCAAAAGGGGCTGTATGGAGAAACAACACCTAAGACCTAAGGGATCAATTGTTCAGTGGCTCACTCCATATATGCTCCAGTAATTGGCAAACTCCTAATTGGGCCCCAGAGCTATGATTGGTATCTGAGTAATCAACCTGCAGATGTGACATCTTCATTCAAAGGTGTCCTCAATGTCATACCTTCGGACAGTGGCTCCTCAGATCATTGAGACATAGGACCCTAGTTCGGTTGCTCACCCATTCTGAACTCCACAAAACAATAGGCACCCTGCACATGTGAACTAGTTGTAACCTACTATTTCATTTGTATTAGAAATATGCTACTTGAAGTAGTGCTTACCCTTCACAAGTCATATGTCATATGATATTATAATACCCCCACCCCCATGGGGTAGTACGGGGTTGTGGGTAGTATAACGACCCCAATGAATGAAATTAAACAGCAGTGGCATTTTGGGTTACCCTATATACAGACTACATTTATGAGTCACAATTAACAGTGTCAATTTATCAATCATAATATGTTTATGTGAATGCCTGTAGTGTAAGTGTGTAACAGTGTCAGGCAGTGAATAAAATAAAATTTGATGTACCATTCGCCGTACACACTCCATCAGTATGTCTGGTTTTATGTCTTGGATAATAAGTGCTAGAATAGTAAAAGACCTATCAATAGTCCTTTCACTTGATCTATTCTTCACCAATCCGTGTCTCGGGCTCTGGCAGTCCACTGGGACGTGATAGTGTGTGTAGATATGTCATGTTGTTATAATCACTATTTAGTGGAGTGATTCTGTAGTACTTATTGAAAATGTATTGTTCCATAAACCATTTGTAGTAATGAAAGTCAGAAGAACAGTTGTGAGGATTTATCTGGTATTCCCGCTGTCCGCCGCAGTCTCCACTATTGAAGCCTGCAGTTTTTACTGTGGCTATTTTGAATGTGTCCCGCTAAGTCTGTAGGTCAGAGTGAAGCAGAGACAGAGACAGATGAGAGTAGACAGGGAGACTTTGTCCTCGAGCAAACATGTTCACTTTATAAGTACAACACTAGTTCACATAGAAATGGCATGACTGACTATAATAAATTTATTAAAGATACAGATCTATACCAGAATGCTGCAAATTTAATATGTGCTATCCCACCGTGTGGTAGGTGACTGCTATACATGAATATTTGTTATAATAATTATAAATGGCATACTGTTAAATATTGATTTATTATTGATCATGCATGTCCACGTGATACAGTAACTTAACACATCACCATATATGATAAAGGGTCCAGGGTCAATATTCTTTCTATTCTCCTGTCGGTGAATGAACTAATATTAAAAATCCTGTAATTAGGTATGACTGTTTATTATTGATCATGCATGTCCACGTGATACAGTAACTTAACACATCACCATATATGATAAATGGTCCAGGGTCAATATTCTTTCTATTCTCCTGTCGGTGAATGAACTAATATTAAAAATCCTGTAATTAGGTACGACTGTTTATTATTGATCATGCATGTCCACGTGATACAGTAACTTAACACATCACCATATATGATAAATGGTCCAGGGTCAATATTCTTTCTATTCTCCTGTCGGTGAATGAACTAATATTAAAAATCCTGTAATTAGGTACGACTGTTTATTATTGATCATGCATGTCCACGTGATACAGTAACTTAACACATCACCATATATGACAAAGGGTCCAGGGTCAATATTCTTTCTATTCTCCTGTCGGTGAATGAACTAATATTAAAAATCCTGTAATTAGGTATGACTGTTTATTATTGATCATGCATGTCCACGTGATACAGTAACTTAACACATCACCATATATGATAAATGGTCCAGGGTCAATATTCTTTCTATTCTCCTGTCGGTGAATGAACTAATATTAAAAATCCTGTAATTAGGTACGACTGTTTATTATTGATCATGCATGTCCACGTGATACAGTAACTTAACACATCACCATATATGATAAATGGTCCAGGGTCAATATTCTTTCTATTCTCCTGTCGGTGAATGAACTAATATTAAAAATCCTGTAATTAGGTACGACTGTTTATTATTGATCATGCATGTCCACGTGATACAGTAACTTAACACATCACCATATATGATAAATGGTCCAGGGTCAATATTCTTTCTATTCTCCTGTCAGTGAATGAACTAATATTAAAAATCCTGTAATTAGGTACGACTGTTTATTATTGATCATGCATGTCCACGTGATACAGTAACTTAACACATCACCATATATGACAAAGGGTCCAGGGTCAATATTCTTTCTATTCTCCTGTCGATGAATGAACTAATATTAAAAATCCTGTAATTAGGTACGACTGTTTATTATTGATCATGCATGTCCACGTGATACAGTAACTTAACACATCACCATATATGATAAATGGTCCAGGGTCAATATTCTTTCTATTCTCCTGTCGGTGAATGAACTAATATTAAAAATCCTGTAATTAGGTACGACTGTTTATTATTGATCATGCATGTCCACGTGATACAGTAACTTAACACATCACCATATATGATAAATGGTCCAGGGTCAATATTCTTTCTATTCTCCTGTCGGTGAATGAACTAATATTAAAAATCCTGTAATTAGGTACGACTGTTTATTATTGATCATGCATGTCCACGTGATACAGTAACTTAACACATCACCATATATGACAAAGGGTCCAGGGTCAATATTCTTTCTATTCTCCTGTCGATGAATGAACTAATATTAAAAATCCTGTAATTAGGTACGACTGTCCCGAATGTAGCAAAAACCCCTCACATTCACAGCCCCTTGACCTCTGTAGGTCATAAAACTTTAGTGGGTTGAACAAAACCAGGTTATTCAACAATACCCCCGGTACGACCTATTTAAGAGAGATTTATTTCACTCATAGTTTGGTATTAACGACACTTCCCACTGGGCAAAAGTGATATATTTTTGACATCTAAAAGACGTCACATTTAGGTTGCCGGTGAAAGTCTAAATTGCGTCTCATTTGTTATGTAAATATGTAGACATCTTTTAAACATCATAAAAAGACATCTAATGGAAGTCGTTTTTACATCATTTTGAGACGTCGCCTGCATGACCAAAAAAACCGATAACTAAAAGACATATCAATTCTATAACAGATGTTGTGTGCCCGCTGGGTTTGCTAATCGAGATGATATCACTGTTGTCATTATTATTTTGACAATTAACTTCTTTCTGAAATTGCTAACTTAAAATTATTCAGTCACATACGCATTAATAGTTAATTACTATTAGGATAATTAGCACATATCTTATTAATATTAATTGACTATCAATGAGAACCCGTGTATAACTCAGCAACTCAAAAATACATCAGACCAGTACAATCGTAATATTCCATTAAGAACCTGATCCACACGTTAGCAGTTTTGGTGTGTCGCCTTTTTCTATTTTCACTTGTTTATTTGGCCACATCTATAAATATAATGCTGATTAGAATGTGTGCATTTATTTATCTACTGATTTTATAAATGATGCCTATGTTTCAGCAAGGGGGTGCTCCTCGCCAAGGTGCTGCCCAAACACCAGGGGGTGCTGTATGCTCACAGTCTCAGCGTTGTCCACGGTGACCTGTCGATGGTTGCCCCGAAGGTGAAGGCATTCATTGAGGAGAACGCAGCTGTGTGTCAACCTGACTCGATCTACGTCTGTGATGGGTCGGAAAAAGAGAACACAGAGCTGCTGGCACTTATGGAGAGGAATGGGGTGCTTAAGGCATTTCCCAAATATGATAACTGGTAGGATCCGACGTTGTCGCGCAGTATATTACTAATGCACAATGTCTATTTAAACTAGTGAACCAGTAGTCTGTTGTGTCAATAACTGCTCACCTTAAAATGCTGATCTACTGGTTTTCAAGGTGTGAGGAGAGTAGATAAAAATGCAGCCCACGGTGCCTCTCACAGTGGTCGTGAAGAGGAGTGTGGAAGAGGGTTTCCCTCCTGGCAGAAGAATTTTTCAATTGTAGGGTGTGTTTTCTTAATTCTGGTGTATTATCTAAGTAAGATGGTTGCACAGTATATTTGCATTCGAAATGAGTAATTAAAATTGCGTAATCTTGAAATTGCAGTTTAGTATTTGAGTTTGGCTAAAAAGAAGTACCGGTACGTCATTATACTACATACATGTAGAAGAAGTCATGGTACCCATCCTCGCGCACCAGGGGTTGCTGCTGTTGATTACGTCAGTGCAAGCCAGCAGTAACACCTGGCTGATCGCTTTGCGAAACTCTGAATTTAAGTTCAGCCTATAAAATCGCTCACTATATCAGTAGTTGGTGGCAGGTCAGGTGGTCATAATAAAACTAATTCCAACCAACCGTGGCTTATGCAATGTTTTGGAAGTAGAAGCAATTATTCGAATACACAATACTCGTGCTAGTGGGCGAACGGGTCATTATATTGGGATTCCCAGAAGTCGCGGGTATTTGCGCTGTTCTCACAGGTGACGCAATTACTAGTTTGACTCAGCTAACTTCCACACTTTGTGTAGGAGATCTGCCAGGGCTAGTTTTATATAGCAAACAGCCTTTGCTTGTGAGGATGATGGGACCTACTTCACTTCTGATGAAAAACCAAGAATTATTTATAAATGGTCTTAATTTATTGTTTACACTTTTTAGGTGAAGTAATTGTATTTTATACTGTATAATAGATTAATTTTTTAATAGTTTTTTTGATAGATAAGTGTAATTAGTTAACATTTGAGATACTTTGTATTTTATGTACACTATCTGAGTATACAGAGCTTTCAAGGAAACTGTGCTACATAAAAATATGTTTTATTATAGTTGGTTGGCGAGGACTGACCCAGCTGACGTGGCCAGAGTTGAGAGTAAGACTGTCATTTCAACAACCAACAAACACGACACGGTGCCTGTCACAAAGCAAGGGGTGAAAGGTGTTCTGGGAAACTGGATATCTCCGCCAGACCTGGACAATGTCTTAAATACCAGATTCCCAGGCTGCATGAAAGGTGAGATAAGACTGTCCGTAATTCATCTTTAAATGGAAAGAATCCTGTAATAATTTGGTGACAAATGCTCTCTTTGTTACGGATATGTGCTTTGTTTAGGTGAAAATGTGTATAATGAATAATCCCATGCTGGCACAAAAATCTAGTTAAATTAATGCCCACTCAGAATCCTGTTTCGTTCCCTGAAATAAATGGGTTTGTTCCTTGCGTACCTGATAATTTCCCTGAATGGTTTATATAAATACTGGAATCTGTCCACTAGTTTAGATGGCAGAACAAACTGACCATGGGATAAAAGCATGAATCAAGGACGATATATAATATTGTGTTGGTATTTGTTACACCAGCATGTGTAAAATAGTTAAAAGGTAACATGAACATACATTTTTTATTTTAACCACGTAAATAACCTACTAACATGATGCTATTTAGACAGATGTAATACCTAACAAGTTCCTTAGTTAATATAAACACGCAGTTTAATGTGTAAAAATCAGCCTATCTGACCAAATCCCGAATGAAATAGTGTGCCTGATTGCCGCTTGGTAAAGTGCTGTGACGTAATATGTGCCATAGACCAAATCTGTCGCACCACCGGAAACATGGAAGACACGGCGTAAGATTCTTGTGATTCGGATTTGGAGAGTTCTGTCGCAAATGTGAGGACTTGTAGGACTGTTGCAGCATACAGCGATGAGCCATTGGGAATAGACATCACTCGGGAAAGTTTATGACATGTATGGTGATGACGACGATGTAAAAAGGAACATTTTGACTGTTGTTGTCGCCTGTGA
The DNA here is from genome assembly GCA_963995525.1 of Escarpia spicata. Classification (NCBI taxonomy): domain Eukaryota; kingdom Metazoa; phylum Annelida; class Polychaeta; order Sabellida; family Siboglinidae; genus Escarpia; species Escarpia spicata. The sequence continues at coordinate 44,715,711 of OZ023214.1, forward strand.
CAAACGACAATTTCAGATTCATGGACCAAGCATCGAGTTTTATTGGAAATGGACACTACATTCATGACATTTTACAGAATCACACGGATTATTTTCAATGTCAAATACAACGTCTCTACGTACGTATAACAGTATCATATTGTAATAATATTAATATGATGGGCGCAACTGACAGAATTGTGCAAGCCAGCCATTCACTTATTCAGTGATTTCACTGACACTGTTGCTGTCCATGTCATTGAGTGATTCAGAGATTTCAGTTACTTCCGACGACAAGGCAGCTCTATTTTTAAAAACACTTTTAAATAATTTGGTTGGGCTGCTGCGGTGATGTCATCCAGAGACGATAAAGCAACTCCATGTTCGGTAACAGGAACCTATATTCATCACAACAGCCGCAGTGCAATGTGTGTGTGTTTAACAAGCGGGACCGACACGCTCGAGTCGACATTTTGCCACTGACAGCTTCTGGAACAGGCATTGCTTTTGTCCGACTGTTTCACTGTGTTATTTGTGTGTGTTCATAATCCGTAGTAGACTTGTGAAATATCCAATCTCTGTGTAATTAGTCACACCAATTTGCTCATCAATGGCTATATCTATCAAAATTGGTTCATAAATGTGCTAGGTTGTTTACGTAAAAAGTCCAAAATATACATGGTGTCAGTGCAGTTACAATTGTTCAAGAACATTTATCAAAAGACCCACACCACGATTTTGCATACCAGCTATACTACATGATAATGTATGATGGAACAGAATTAGAGGTAATTTCAAATGTTTGTTGACTTACTTGACTACAATATTATTAATAGAATTGTGTAAACACAACAGCATTTTTACTATACAATATTATTAGGCATGTTGTCATTTTCCATTTCATTTTCTTTTTGATACATAATCATGTATACTTGACTGCTCTCTCACAGCAAGTGTCTCCTAATTCCCATTCAGCACTATCTGATGCATAGTGTTCTATGAACATTGGAGAATGTGAAAGGGTTCACATGTAAGAGTTGAAGACGACAGTGTTTCCTCATCCCTTGATTTGTCAGCAATAGCAATACTGAAATACAAACCAACTATACAACAGTATAATAAAAACAGATAACCTTATCTATTTGTTGGTATTACTAACATCTGAGCACGCAGAGGTATGTACTACATAATAATTGTTGTTGGATTGAAATAAGTATCCCCTTGCCAAACTATGTTGCAGTCAAGAAATACATAATTAAAATAAATACATCTTAATATTATTTGATAGTTTACTTGCAGCACGGAAATTAAATATTCAGTGTACAGTTCTATTGCACCTTGTTATTTATGTAATTACGACCATGTAGTGAATATAGTCAAAACATATATTCCCATAACACTTTTATACTGAATGATGACATGCCAACCAGGTTTATTAAGAATGGTAGCTGCCAGTTCAACATAGACATTTACCGAAGGAGTCAGACGAAGAAAAAAACGACACAATACAAAGGTGTCATGGAATTAAGCATTGCCATTGGACGCGATGTTATGACACGCAAAGTTCTACACATTTATAATATACCCACACTCCAAATATCAAATAAAACAAGAAGTAACAGTCCAGGTTGTAGAAAAGATAAATATAAACATGGTCAAATGTTATATTGTATACATGCTAGAAAGACATGTTCGCGAACTGCCAAGCCAGTAATTAACAACAGTCGAGCCGAGGAGTTGAATGACATTCTTTGAAGCGAAGGCGAAGTGCTCAACTTCAGTTAACGAACGGTCCCTTTCCATTTGCAGATGTGCGCTTTAAAACTGAGAGTTCATTGCCGGTATTGAAATATTCTAAGTAATTTTGTATACGGTTAACAATGTAGTTAAATTAATGCCCACTCAGAATCCTGTTTCGTTCCCTGAAATAAATGGGTTTGTTCCATACGTACCTGATAATTTCCCTGAATGCTTTATATAAATACTGGAGTCTGTCCACTAGTTTAGATGGCAGAACAAACTGACCATGGGATAAAAGCATGAATTAAGGACGAAGGCAAAATTTCAGAGGCGGTGTGTGAGGAAGCATTCTTATTTGCGAGATTTTATGAAAACTAAATGTTTTATATTTTTTGGACTACATGATTATCTTATTTTATATATATTCTATTTACCATAGCATTTATTTCAACCTGTTCATGTCACCTTTAAAACATGTCCATAGTGGACATCATTGGCACTGCTCAATGTATTCCTTATGAACAGATTACTGCTATGGACAGGGACTGGACAACACAAACTAATCATTGTAAATGTCTGTTATAGACAGGTTTTTATTATGGACAGTTGTCTGCTAGGGCTGTTTTCATTACAATTTTTAACGTATTTGTTCTGTGGGTGACACCGTTCCCACACCAGTCTAACAGGACTGTGTTTATTTCAGGTCGCACAATGTATGTGATTCCGTTCAGCATGGGTCCGGTAGGCTCTCCACTGTCCAAGATTGGCATTGAACTGACCGATTCAGCCTACGTGGCTGCCAACATGCGCATCATGACTCGCATGGGTCAGACTGTGCTGGACACACTGGACACCGGAGACTTTGTCCAGTGTCTGCATTCCGTTGGTCAACCACTACCCTCTAGCCGTACGTTTGTCTTTTTTTTTTTACATGGATGTCAACTGTAGAGTTAGGGTGCTTAGTGGATGGGTGATAGTGTGCTGCCACCTTGTGGAATACAACACAACCTGCATTTTTACAATTGACTGCTCAGTATGAATCATTGACAGCCTTACATGGTTCTCTGTAATGTTTGTTACAATTTTGTAATGAAAATTTGTCTTGATATATTCATATCTATATTATAAAACAACAATACAGTTCTCTGTCTGCGGAACTTGGCTAGGTTTTTTTATGTGTTAAAAAAACTAAATAAAAAATGTATTATTTTTGGAGTGATTTTAAGCAAAATCAAACCGCCCTGGCGCTGAGCAACAAATGTTGGTATAAACTAAATTCCTTGCCTTACAGGACCCATAGTGAACAGCTGGCCGTGCAACCCAGAGAAGACCATCATTTCACACCTGCCCGAGAGAAACCTCATCGCGTCATTCGGCAGTGGATACGGAGGCAACTCCCTGATGGGAAAGAAATGTTTTGCGCTGCGAATGGGGAGCATCATCGCAAGGGATGAGGGGTGGCTGGCAGAGCACATGTTGGTAGGCACTCTTCGTATGCAAATGTTGTATGTTAACAGTGCCCTGTCAGTCTAGAAAGCAGCTTGTGCACAGTTATGCTCTTCTAATTCACAGATTTATTTAATTCAATTAGCTTATCGCGAATCAGGTTCTTTGATATTCAGGTCTATAGTGTATGAAGTATGAATAGTTTACAAAATAATTATGGTGTTTCAGGGTGAAATGCGATAATTGGCAGTTTGGGTGACATTTTTGACTTGATGAAATTTAATAATTGAAATTGATAAAAAAGGTTTTGGCATTTGCTATTAGTCGCTATGATTTTTATTCTTAAGATATTCTAATGTCGTTTACACATTGTCATTTACTCTCTGAGGATGAAGAACATAAGTGAGTTTTTGTAAAAAATAAAACCCATATGATATATCACATTGCCCTTTTACCATGAATTTAAACTCGGCCCATTCGAAAAAATATTTATCCAGTATTTTCATCATAACTAAGATTAGCATGATTAAGCTACCATGTCTCAGTGCTGTTATACTAAACTGAGACACACACAACATTTGTGAAAACAAAACTGTTTGTTGTTACCGTGAAGGTCAAATCTATTTTCAAATTTGTTGCAACTTTTTTAATGTCATAATTTGTCTGGTGATTTCTCCGAAACTAAATAAGCAATCTGTGTGCAGATCCTTGGCGTCACCAACCCCGAGGGCCGTAAGCACTACATTGCCGCAGCCTTCCCCAGTGCATGTGGCAAGACGAACCTCGCCATGATGAATCCGTCCTTGCCCGGCTACAAGATCGAATGTGTGGGAGACGACATCTGCTGGATGAAGTTTGACGACAATGGCGACCTGCGAGCCATCAACCCAGAGGCTGGCTTCTTTGGTGTCGCTCCAGGTAATCTATTCTATAACAAATTATTGGTAAAAAAGTGTTTTATGCTGGATAATTTCAAAAATCGAAACAACATCTAGCATAATTTGGAAGTGTGGCAAGTCTTTCTGAATTCTTTGTTACTCTAACGGAATCCAACCAAATCTTTCTTAACACAATCCTCCTGTCTCGGTTTCTCAGTTGTGATTGTCTTCTTCTGCTTCCCAGAGAAGTCGAGATGGTGTTCGATTGAACATGCCTGCCAGGGAGTAAAACATAAAGCACTCTGGGGCAGTTTGAGCAGTTCTAACGATAGGATGCTACACATATAAACACTTACCTTTACTGTCTTCTCCTACCTTCTGAGAGCATCTAATGTAATATCATTTAGTGCTAACATCACCTAACTACAACTCATTTATGGGTCTACGCTTTTAAAATGATTCATGGGAGATGGCTTCCCATGAAATTTAGACTTGCAGGCAACATGCCAAAAAGGTCCATGCACACATTATATATGCTAGCTCGTTTGTAGATGTCAAATAGTAGTAGGCAGAGCAGAGCGTAGTCTCGAGAGACGATGTTGGTGCACCCTGTTTTGTCAGCTTCTGGAACTTTGGCAGTGTTCGCTACGGCTGTACATGCTGACCTTTGAGTGACAGTCCCTGCCTTAGCCTAATGAAGCACTCATGAAGGGATACATCTGTGTCAACAGGCACATCGATGGAGACAAACCCCAACGCCCTGTTGACGATCCAGAGCAACACGATCTTCACGAACGTGGCTGACACGAGTGACGGGGGCTACTACTGGGAGGGATTGGATAAGGAGGTCGACACGTCCAGTGTCGGAGTGACCAGTTGGCTTGGGGAGAAGTGGACGCCCGGATGTGGCAAGCCGGCCGCACATCCGAACTCAAGGTATGTCATTCTGTCTTCTGTGTCTGCCTTGTTTGGTAGGTGGTGAATTATGGGATTTTGTATACTTTCTTACTGTAATATAATGTTGTACACATTTACAACAATAACAGTAGTTGTTCAGCTATTACAGTTGTTGAACAACCACAGTGGTTGTCCAAATGTAATTTACAATATAACTATTCAGTCGTTACAATGATTCAGCAATTACAACAGTCGTGTAACTACCAGGGGTATCACTTACAATTGTTTTTTCAATAATGATACCAGTTATGCAGCAGTTACAATATAATTTTTCATTTGTTACAATGCTTATTCAGCAATCAGAACAATTGCACAACCATTACACAAATTATGCAACTATTACAACAGCTGTTTGATGATTACGAAAGTTGTGTAATCAATGCACTTTCTACATATATTGATTATTGTATTATGTTTGTTACATTTTCAAAATTTCAGAAAAAACTGGTTCTCATGCATTTAAAAAATATTTTTCAATAACAGCACCTTCTTTGGACAGTTATGCATCGTTTTATTTACCCCTTCCAGATTCTGCACCCCAGCCTCCCAATGCCCCATCATTGACCCGGACTGGGAGAGTCCCAGAGGGGTAAAGATTGACGCCATCCTGTTTGGGGGGCGACGACCCCAAGGTGGGTGTGTGACAGAATCAGACAACTACAGAAATAAGTTTTAACAGATCCAGTCATAAATACTGTAAAAGTTTACCAGATGATTTCAATGAAACTAAGAAATTTGTACAAGCATGTCAAAATTGATACGTCACATTTTTCGTCAAAATTAGTCGAGTAGTTAATGGTATGTGAGAAGGAAATAAGATGACATTCTGGGCAATCTTGTGAAGCCTACATATCTTCCTTAATGGCGGTCGTATCGTGTGGCATTATGTGCGGGTGGGAGGTGGGTTAGTCGTCACCACCTATATCACAAGGACATATGGGAGCCATGTCGTATACCAAGTATTGGCGGGTGGTGCGTTGAAACAATATGAAACACTGGACATTTGTCTAGACTTTAAGAGACCCCCCCGTTGCTCCACAATGTATTGACCCATCTGTTATTAACCTAAAAATTACATGCTGATATGAAACTGTCTTTGGTTTTGATACACCTCTGAACTCACGCCACTGAAGATTTTGTAGCAATGGAAAGCTTTGTATTGTATTATCGTATATTGTCACCTCTTCATCCCTATAGACCAAGGAGAGACTAATGTCAGTGGTCCTTGATTTCTGTCCTTCTCCCATTACTGAGTATGTTTCATTTCGCTCTCCACCATCCATCTCCACTCCTCCCATCTCTCGTTCTGTCCACCCCTCCCAGTTCCAACATAATCTTCTTCACACTGTCCACCTATCTCAGTTATTGTCCTACAGGATTCTTTAGATTAATAATTTCATTTAATTCTTGACATCAATGGCTCACAGGATACGTTGAGCAATGTAAACAGAAGTGTAGTCACAGAACACATGAGAAAAACAGAATTTACGATGTTATACAGTATGTGTGATGCGTATTTTCCAGGTGTTCCGTTGGTGTACGAAGCATTCAACTGGAGACATGGAGTGTTCATGGGGGCAGCCATGCGCTCAGAGGCCACAGCAGCCGCTGAACACAAAGGTGGGGCTTGCATGATTACCTGTCATCATTTAGTTGATTAGACATACTCTGGCCCATGTAGTTTCATTATTATATAACCTTGTGAACAACAGCAAGAAACTGATAACCAGAGTAGGTTGGTTTGCTGCATTCCGTATGCCTTGATGGAGACAACTGCACAAATACAAATAGGTTTAGTTGTGTACTCACTACTTATGTACCTTCACCAAATCTACTGTAAGTGCATCTCCTTCTGATGTAATCTTTGAATCACTGTAAGTGCATCTCCTTCGAGGTAAACTTTGGATCACTGTAAGTGCATCTCCTCTGAGGTAAACTTTGGATCAATATAAATGCATCTCCTCCAAGATAAACTTCGGATTACTAAGTGCATCTCCTCTGAGGTAAACTTTGGATCACTGTAAGTGCATCTCTGAGGTAATGTTTGGATCAATGCAAGTGCATCTCCCCCAAGGTAAACTTTGGATCAATGTAAGTGCATCTCCTCTGAGGTAAACTTTGGATCACTGTAATTGCATCTCTGAGGTAATGTTTGGATCACTGTAAGTGCATCTCTGAGGTAATGTTTGGATCAATGGAAGTGCATCTCCCCCAAGGTAAACTTTGGATCAATGTAAGTACATCTCTGGGGTAATGTTTGGATCAATGTAAGTGCATCTCCCCCAAGGTAAACTTGTTTCTATGTGCATTCGCTTCAAACTAAAAAAGCGTTTATGCAAAGTCAAAATTATTTATTCAAACAAAACTTGGACCCTTGGTCTCTGATGTACCAATTGGCGATATATATTAGAAAACATGATAGTTATTTAGAATTATTTATTTACATGTTTTTATATGCTATGCCTTTCTTGAAGGCCTTCCTCCTACCTAAAACTATCGCTTTGTTGCTCCATGGATGAAAGTCACCTAAATATTATGCATAACTGCTACATAATTGATTTATAAGTTCACAATTTGACAATACCACCACCAAAACAAACCATTATTTTAGTTACATTTTTCTTTGATCTTTACACAGGAAAAGTGATCATGCACGACCCATTTGCGATGCGGCCGTTCCTTGGGTACAACTTTGGCAACTACCTGAGGCACTGGCTGAACATGGAAAAGAAACGTGGCGTCAACCTGCCGAAGATCTACCACATCAACTGGTTCCGCAAGAATGACGAGGGACGTTTCATCTGGCCAGGGTTCGGAGAAAACATCCGAGTCCTTGACTGGATCTGCCGTCGCGTCGAGGGCGAGCAATCAGCGAAGGAATCCACGATCGGGTACGTGCCGGTAGATGGCGCTCTGAACACCGACGGACTGAAAGACATGGTTGACATGAAGCAGCTGTTTGATCTGCCGAAGGATTTCTGGCAGAAGGAAGTGGAGAGTATTCGGAAGTACTTCGACGAACAGCTGCCACAAGATCTGCCAGAAGAGGTCGTGAACCAACTGAAGCAACTTGAGGAGCGCGTGAGGAAGATGAACTAATTGCGACGTCGGAATCGATGTTGGCGGTTTGATCAAACGAATTCCAGTGCATTTTCAGCCAATTGAAAAAACTCGACAATGTTTACTGTGATCCAGGTTGGGGTGAAGTACATTTGATGGTGCACAGTTCCAAGTACATTAGGTAAAATACAAGTACTTTGAAACATAAACTTATCAAGGACAATTCCAAATAACCAGATGTTTGTTTTTCTCTCCTGATGTGTGATGTTTAACATACTTCTTTCTATCTTTGTTTGTGCGGCTGCTAGCTTGTTCTTTGCCTGGATGGTGAGGCCCATGTTTCAGCACCATATGTCATCCCTAGAAATGTGCATGAGTTGTAAACTTGTCTCTTCAAGCAGGTTCCAAAGTTACCCTTGAAGATGCGCAGTGTTTGGCGAATGCTGTCCAGCCGGCAGTGATTCTTCTTTGAATCTCCTTGTCTTGATTTTTGTCTCTGATACTGTATCGCTGTCCCAGATAGATGTAGCTTTCAACGTTCTCTATCTGCGTGGTGTTGATATATATTGGTGTGTAATGTTCATATTCAGACCTTGTTTTTCACTTTCATCAGCTAGCTCCTGCAGCATTTTTTGTAGTTCTTGCATTGTAGCAGTGCATATGAGTATGTTGTCGGTGAAGGGAAGATGACTGGTTTCCCAGGACAGTCTTTGGAATATGCTTTCGAGTGTTGCCGTAAACAGCTTGGGCAATATGGTGTCACCCTGTCGTACTCCTCTCTTGATGTTGATCTTGTTGCTCTTTATGTGTAGGCAGACTGTCATCGAGCTGTTAGTGTAGATGTCTTGCAGGAGGTCGATGTACACGTCTTCTATCCCCTGTTCTTGAAGGGAGGTCAGTAATTGCTTGAGTTTACACTGAGTTGAAAGCCTTCTCGTAGTCGACAAAAGCCATGCAGAGTGAGATAGTATATTGTCGGCACTTCTCTTTCAGTTGGTTTACAATGTGTATGTCGTCTGTCGTTGAGTACCTGCTTCTGAATCCTGCTTGCTTCTTGGTTTGTTTTCGTCGAGTGTCTTCTCTAGTCTATTCGTTAGTATCTTTGTAAGTAATTTGTAGATGTTTGATAACAGACATATCGGTCTGTAGTTCTTTAAATCTTTCTTAGTTCCCTTCTTCTGAGTCAGTGCGAATCATGGTACTCTGTTCACTGTCATATAGCTCGGTGTAGAATTCCTCCATTCGTTCCATGATCTTGGTTTTGTATTTATCTACCCTGCTTGTCCAGAAGTGTAATCAGTCTGTCTCGGCCTAGTGCCTGTGTTCTTCTGGCTACTACGGTAGTCATTATATGTGTTATTTATTGTTATTTGTGTCATATGATTAATGAAGATGGGATTTTAGTATATTTGTGGTATTTTAATGGAAAACATAATTGGTGCCTTTCTAGCAGTTAGCTACTTAAACATATCAACACATCTTAACAGTTTGATCTCATTTGATCTTGTTGACTGGCATTAACACTGTGTTTGTCATTGGTAATGCAGTCCATTATACCGATGTTGGTACTAACATTTGACTCGGTTGATGTATCAGGGCAAAACACGATTAATATATATTTTCTTCAGCATGTGCCACCACCGTGCTTAACAGCAGGAGCAGCAAGGCAGTGCTGATTGGCTGAAAATGGATATATCGCATATTGGTAAAAACGGTGTTTTGAAAACAAACATTCCTTTGTGCATGTTCTTTAATGGGGATTTGTCACGTTTTTGTGTAAATTAGATAGTATCCCAGCTCAACATGTGTATACACAAATGTTTTGTCCTTGTTTCAGAATTTCAGAAATGACGTTTATTACATACTTACACTTTATGACATAGCCAACTGATTCACGCAGTGGAAGTTAATTTAGAATAGGCAATGTATTCAATTTTACAATTATGTTACCATATGTATATTGATATTAGCAATGTGCCCATCTACTTGTAACACATGGCTGAAGACAGTGGTTATGGCTGGTGAAAGTGTTTCGTGTCAACACCCACGATTCTCATACTCTCTGAAGGACTGCACCCAGTAAACAGAAAAAATGGGTATTAGACAGTAGGGCAAGAGTGGGGACAACATTCCGTTTCCACAGTTGGATCTATGCAAAACTGTACATAACGCATTCAGTATTATTATAATAGGTAATGTAAACGATTTGACAAGATAGAACATAACCAATCATAGTATTTTATACATAAATTTTGTTCAATATTAGCTTATCACCGAGATGTTGTAGGTTTATATACATGAGTATTTGTTTTAGATTAACATAGCACATTTTTAATGTACATTCCATTTGGTTGGGTGTTTTTAGACCACTTTATATTGTGTTGTTGGTAGAGGAATATACACTGGAACCTCCTTAATCTAGACCTAGATATACCAGTTTATAATTTCACGGGATCATAATTACCAAAATATTAGTGTTCCCCATTAACTATTTATTCCGAGAACCTTGTTAATGCGGACACATACACAGGGGACAAGTGTCCTTATCAGAGAGGTTCCACTGTATAAAAATCATGTATTTTGTCAGTTTGATAATACCACATTAATTATTCTGCAGTGAGGTCTGCAATAGTTATGTATGTTTTCTGTCATGTGTTGCTATGCATTTTGGTACCAGCGAAGCATTAACAATTTGTATGTATAAATCATGTATAAAAAGTGTAATCAACCTTTTCTTTGTTTGATATTTATAGCGTGCTTTAACCAAAACATTAAACGAAAAACAGGCTGTTTTTTTTACCAAACTACATATTACAGAACATAGTGATGTTTATAAAAGTTTATCTACCGGTATATATCCAGGGCTTTCTTAGACGCTGCAAATGCTTTATGCATGAGCTGCACTTTACTGCAGGCATACAGGACACATGATTGAGTTCCGGAGAACCTGAAGCCTAGTTCTGTACTTCTTATACTCACTTTGTACGTTGACAATAAATTACGTTGTCCTTGGGAAGACATTTGTCTGTGTTCCAAATGGCATTTCATTTCTGTGAGCTGCGTCTTGCTCAGTTAATCAAACTCAGATGTAGAATAAGTATGGTAGTGCACACATGTTGGTTTGATACATTACTTATTTTGTAAGTCAACAGCAAACGATATGATATCATTTGTCCTGAGCAGGGCACTTGGCTGGGTTCCAAGTGGGGTTTCTAGATTGTCCACTTGGAAGTGGAGAATGTCGACATCGCAGGCTGAGAAGACGGCTTTGATCTGACTGTGGTTGCACATGACAAACTGGGTGGGCATCTCAGAGATGGATGTGAGTGCTCGGAGGAAGCGTTCTCGCAGTAACGTCCTTTGTGCCTGCTTCTCCTCGTCAGCTGACATCTTCTAGAAATGAACAAACATAAAATATGTTTTTAGTTGGCCCAAAATTAAATCTAGTCACTAAGTAAATTTGTATACATACAACTACAGAGCATAAGTAAAACGTCCAGGGACCCATGGCAATAATTCTATCGGAAGGTTACTTGAGGACCCATGTTTTAGCACCTTATAGGCCCAGAACCAAGGGAAACGATTGACTTATGTGACATTGAATTACCCGGAATACATTTTTTTATTTTCCCTTTTTCTTTAATATTTATACAAATATTAAAATAAAAATGTAAAACAAATAACGGGCACGGAGACTCCCATTATGGGCATTAAGGCTACGGACTAGTCGCTATGGGGTATGGACATTACGTTACAAATCACATGAGAGTCAGCTTACATAACTACAACATTTAATATACATATATTTGACTCGGCCAGTTACAACTGTACGAGTACCACCCATGATTACAGTGCAGACATCCACACCACACATCACAGACTCCAGGGAATCCCGCTATAATTACCCGATGGACCATTCTCATGAGCAGTACTGTGTTTTCAAATAATTTATTACTTCAACTTCCAAAATTATTTTTACATTCACAGTTGGCCGGGTAAAAAATTGCTGGGCACTTGTGTTGAATCTGGACCCACCTCGGTTTTGCTATTATAACTAAATTTTTGTCTAAATATTATACCTTAGTGCATTAGTTCGACCATTAAACATAATCTTAGGCATCTTTATGTTATGAAAATGTTGCGTCTTAGCGCACTTTTGAAGCACAAATAGTGACCCGGTTTGCACTAGTCTGCAAAGTTGTGACCGTGCTTTACCTAAGGACATACCTGGCAGCTCTTCATTGTATTGCCTCAATTTTATTTATGGTGCGTTGGGTATGGGCGTCCCATACCGTTGAGGCGTATTCTAGGATGGACCTTATGAAGGACTTATAGTAATATAGGCTGTCTGCTTGATGGAGGTTGACCCTATTTTCAAGTTCCTCCGCAAGAAGCCTAGGTCTTATTGGCTCTTGCACAGATGTTGTTCTTGTGGGTGTTCGAATCTCTGGCAAGCTTTGCCACAAGCATAGTCATAGACTACTTAACATAGAGTACAGCTGGAAGTAGGCCTATATGGCTATAAGTATAAGTTAACTGTATAACTAATAAGGCTATATCACTATTATTAGTATATGTGATCATGTTATTATTAAAACGACAAGTTTTCATGGTTAGGTCAGAAAGTAAAAGATCGCCTAATTCTTCTCTAGCACAGGAGGAAAGATTGTGTAATCTAGAGCCTAGGCCTAGAGTAGAGCCAGTCTAGTAGACTGCAGTGAAGAGGTTGCTCCCACTTCTCAATTGGACCAGCTGGGCGAAAATACAGTATAGTTTGATAAAACACCCACACACGTTTGATAAATAATATTGACATATACATACCTCACTACGTTGGTGCATTCAACACACTGGTCCTACTCTAATTAAATGTAATAGCGCGTGGATTACTTAAATTACACTTAACGTTCAGTGCTCTCCGGATTCGAACATCGCGGCAAGCGAACGTGTTAGCCCGAATTAGTCCGGTCGCGCCACTGTGTGTCGCTCAAAATCTGGGCAAACCTTCGGGATTCCGTGAGGTGGTAGCACCGTAGGGCTACCGTTCTACCGCCTGGAGGATAACACAGGTTTTCACTGTACGACACTGATCTTCCTTTTACCCTGAATCCGGGTAGAGACGATGATTGGCTTTCAGGCTGTATATCGCAGTCATCATTGTTTGTATAATCGAGAGA